>BJCN01290448.1:0-11222 GCA_018326445.1 Flaveria brownii
TGGCGCGAATCCCGGCCCTTTTATCAACATCACGGTCTACCTCGTACCTTAAGCCGAACCTCGTACCCTAGAGGTCACGGTTAGGCCAAACCGTGATGGTTTGGTGACCGGTTTTTCAACTTTTCCAGACCATTTGTCGTTTTGTTGTCACGGGGTGTCGGAAGACAGACACAGAAACCGTGACTGCAAGACCTTGCGGTCACGGTTAGGCATCAAAACGTGACTGCAAGCCCTAACCGTGACCGTTTGGCCCGGCCTACCCCCAAAAACCCCTGCGGTGTCCCTATTAGGACCCTTAATTTAACTTAAGGTTAAAATTAATTATTTATTATTGGTTTATATTATTTTTCTTAATTGAAAAAAAAATTAATGACAAAATTGGACAGAGCTTACAAACAAACAAACATACCAGTATATCTCACTCAAGAGTAAGGTCTGGGAGGGATAGTTGGTGACGAGTATTTCCTCTATCTTGGGAGATAGAGAGACCGTTTCCAAAGAGACCACCGACTCAATAACAAAAGCAATAGCAATAGCAATCAATAGCAAGTAATAGCAAGCGTATTATATATCATACAATACATAGGTAAATAACACATAGGTAAATAACACACAAAGATTTAGAAAGTGCATACAACAAAATACGCGGCATGTTTCATCTAGAAAGGGCTTCATTTATCCTTCCTACCCACAGATCCCACTAAAAGTCCTTACTTTTAATTCTACGTCTCTTTTCACTCCTATTCTCGATCATGTGCTGAGAGAGGTGCAAGTCTACCATATCCTGCATAATTATTTCATCCCAAGTCAACCTAGGTCTTCCTCTACCTCTTCTACCCTCTACGCTGATGTTCTCTACTACTCTTACAGGTGCTGCAATCGATTTCCTCTTCACATGCCCAAACCATCTTAATCTTCCCTCTCATATTTTATTTGTGATACAGGCCACCTCTAGCTTCTGTCGAAAAACGTCGTTTCTTATCCTATCCAGTCTTGTGTGTCCACACATCCACCTCAGCATTCGCATTTCCACGACCTCTATTTGTCTCTCGTGCGATTTCTTTATGGTCCAACAGTCAGTTCCGTATAACATAGTTGGACGTACTGCCACTCTATAGTTTTCCCTTTATTTTTGCTGGAAACCTCTTATCACACAAAACCCCTGATACTGCTTTCCACTTACACCATCCTGATTGAACACGATGGGCTACATCGTTGTGTATCTCTCCGTCTTCTTGTACGTACGAGTCCAGATATTTGAACCTAGAAGAATTGCTTGGTATGAATAACTTTTAGCTTAAACTCTAACCGATTGAGAGAGTGACTTAAGAAATTTAGAATAATTACAAGATATATCTAAGTTTATTTAAGAATTATTTTTTGTCACTCATAACCCGGTGGTTTAGTGATATGGTGTTGTCATTCATAAAAATAACGTGAGTTTAAATTCTTATAACGGTAACATAGGTGGTATTTAGATGTAAAAAATTAATTAATGTTAAAAAAACCCTTAAGGTCACTTTCCTAAAACCTTGATATCACAAATATTGATTGTCTTATTTTAAAGAATGTAAAATAAACATTAGTTTATATCACACACTACATAATTAATTTGTTTTCTAGAGATAGACAATAAGATTACAACTTAAAAGAGTTTCTATCTTTATACACATTAAATTATTTCTAGATTAGTAGCCATTTTAATTCCCTACTAAACGGCAAATCTTGAAACGTTAAGTACCATTAACTCCTAAACAACCTTTTTGTTCCATATAAATAACAAACAAAGTTTCAATCTTTCATCACATCATAGTAGTTTCAATCTTTCACAAAATCATATCAACCAATTGATCCCACTTGATCAGAACATGGAGAAATCCAACTTCAATGTGCTTCTAGTTATGACCATGATGGTTGCATCCATGGAGTTTCATGGCTCGGTAGCAAGAGAGATTATTGTCGGCGATGCATTTGGGTGGGCTGTACCGTCAGGTGCATTCTTCTACCCTTGGTGGGCATCACACCATACCTTTGAAAACAATGATGTGCTCGTATTTAACTTTACGACGCCAGCACATAACGTTGCGGTAGTATCAAGGAGCGAGTATGATACATGTGATGGCTCTAACCCTATGGCCCTTTACACCAAAAGCCCAGCTAGAATTACTATCAACAGAAAACTACAACCATTTTTCATATCTACTATAGGATCAGATTGCAAAAAGTTCATGAAGTTAGCACTCTCTTGATTTTGTATTATTATGAAATGAATAAAAGGAAATAACACTTTGATTGTATGATTGTGTCACTCCCTTTCTGTTTGTATCCTTCAAATATATTTTCTTTTCCAAAAAAATGATTTTATCTTAATAACCATTTTGCGTAATACATAGTTTATCTACGATTTAATATATCACATATATTAATTTTAGTAATGCAGGATTAAAAATTAAATAATCTTAAATTTGGATTTTAATTAGAAAAACAACTACATGAATATTAACATAATCAATTTTGTCGTTTTATCCACTTTAAATTGTCTTAAAAGAGGATCATCTCCACCGAACATGGCTTTTTGTTGGTAACACTAAAAGGAACGATGAATGCAACTAAAACGGGACACACTCCGGTCTCCAAGTGGTTAATCCAAAGTACCATACCACTCCGCTATTAATATATAATGTCACTAGACTAAAGGCTCGTGGTTCAATAATTAAAAATTGTTTTTGGTTAAAAAGGTTCTTAGGTCATAATATTATTATTAATATTTTGTATATTAATTTTTATTTTTAATTTTTTAAAGTCATCTATATTTAATAGAGTTAAGTTCGATTTTGCTCCTTGAGATTTGTAAAAAATAACTATTTTTCCTCCAAAATATTAAAAACATCAATTTACCTCCAAAAGTTTTATAAGTTGTCTCGATTTCAGTCCAAAATTCTCATTAGTTGTTTCAAACTTATCCAAAATAATAAAATTTTTGGTGTGAAATTGTAACAACATATGAAAGTTTTGAAGGTAAATTGATGATTTTAATCTTTTCAAGAAAAATGATTACTTTAGTCAAACCTTAGCGAACAAAATTGAAATTAACTCTATTTAATATTAGTAGTTGTTTCTTTATCGATGCTTATAAATTTAAATAATGTATAATATAAAATGAAGTAAACTTATAAATAAGAACTTTAGTTAATAAAAAAATTATATTGAACATGAGAACATCTATAAACATCCAAAAAGTTCTTTGTAAATAAAATTTGATGTTATCTTCGTAATTTTACTATCATTGTCTAATATTAATAGTTTTAATTCATGTCTACTTGTAACTCGAGATAATACAACATAGAGCTTGAATCGGTGCTAGGGACCAAACATGTAATGATTACATAAAAGTTTAGACTATCTTTGTAATTTTTAAAGTTTAGGGACCAAACATGTAATTTGATTAAACCACATAGACCATTTATGCAATTTTCTTTTTTTGTTTACCAAAAACATTAACCAATTAAATGCTTATATCAATTAAAACTAAATTAAAGTTTCGTGCTTTCATAAACAAAAATATAAATTAGTTAAATTGATGTTAAAAAATCAAAATACTAAAGTTTATCTTAAAATCAAAATCAAAATCCTTTAATCGTACGTACCATTGCTATTGTTTGAATCGAGATTTGTATATATAAACATTGAATTGAGACTTTGCAGAAAAGCTATTATGATTTAAAATTTGGGGTGTGAATGATATCAAATAGATCAATGAAGGTGTAAAAGGATTTGTGAGTTAAACTTGAAACAAAACATGATTTAGGGTAAATTGAAACCATGATATGCTTGTAAATTAAAAAGGATATGAAATGGTTCATGTTTCCATTTGAAAATTGATATCATGATTCGGGAAAATCGAAACCTTGAATTGATTATTTGAGACCCTTGATTTGATTAAATATATAAAATCATTTCGGAATAGAAGACGATTGTGGTTTTTTTTTCATTTGCATAGTACGAGTGAATTAAGAAACTTTTAATTACTTGTTTGAATAAGTAAGAATCCAACATATTTTAATTCACAATTTTAGTGTAATACAACCTTTAAATACTCATTATATTATCTGTTTGGTAGTGATATAGTCAATTTGTTTTTAGGTGGGAAAACAGACAAGTATAACTTGCAATCTACAAAAAAATAATTTAATGAAATGAGTGTTTTCAAAAAAATCTATCAAAATAATTTTTTTTACTAAAAAGTTAATTTTTCTTATTCATAATATGATTGGATAAAAGCATGTCTGAGTGAATTAAAAAAACCAAAATAAGTTTTAGAAAAACTTTATGTTCTTAATTACGACATTGAACCAAATGGTTTTATAATTTTATTAACCTTTGTAAATAATATTATTTTAAAGTGAAATAAATTTAACCAATAGCATCATAGTGAGAGAAAAAAACATTTTCTTAAACACCTGTTATGGTAAATAAATATTCTATATACTTTATTTAAGGAAAAAAAAACTCAATTTGTAACTATAGGAGTAGTTGATTTTATTCAAATGATTTATGCCAAGGATAGATACATTTTTAGGCGGAAAATTAAAGGAATAGAGGTCTAAGAAAATGACATTTAACACTAAAAATATTGTTTTTTTAATAAGTATAGATTTGGTTTCTAATGCCAGTTTTAAATGTCGGTCTATCGATCCAATTATTAAACTAATAAAATATACCAATAGTACTTAGCTCAACTGATTAAGATAAAATACTTATAACACGTAAATATAAAAAGGTCATGGGTTCAAATCTTACTCTGAATAAAATTATTCAAAGTTAAACCAGGAGGTTTAAATACAGACATTTATTCACTGTAACTAGCAATTTACACATTATCTATCCTCTTGGTGTAACCTACTCATCCACTGTAAGCACCAAAATCCACTAAGCACAGCAATGAGCATCAGTCGATACTTTCGTCTTTCAAATCCCTTCACCTCCGATTCCACAACGATGTTCTTCCAAAGGCTCTTTGCAATGGCTAATCACTATTCCTCATCGTCTTCTTCGTCCCCTAAAACCTCCATTCAAGCTATTTACGACACCTGTAAGAACAATTTGATGCCTTCATCCCCACCGCCTCCTCAACTCATCCATGATCTATCTTCTAAACTCGGTATTTACCTCTAATTTAACGTTTTCAGGACTGTTTGTAAATACGATGTAACTGCTAACTAGTGTTCGTGTGGTTTGTGATATGTGGAGTTCATGCGATTTTAAAGTTTATGATTTTGTTGGAGATTTGATATCGACTTTGAGTTGATTTGACTGTGCTGATGCTGTTAGCAGCGATTACTAGACCTCAATTGCAGCAAAATGGAGGCTAATTTTGCATTTGAAACTAATAGGTTATTAGGGTTTCAATTAAGTACTTATCAGTCACCATTAGTCCTCTTTAACAATGATTTAAACATGAAAAAGGAAAGCCGATGGTTCAGTGATAGTTATAAGCTCTAAGAGATGCTCAACTAGACATGAGTGTCTTTGTTGTGTGAGTTTGAATCATTTAGGAGTTAAGTTAGGAGTTAAGTTAGAGATAACCGGATAACTTACTAGTTATTACATGAATAAAAAGAAGCTGGGTATGGAAACGATAATACATGTATGCGTTTATTCTCGGTTTAAGGTATTATTAGCATATTTTTGTAATCAATTTGATTGCATATCATCATTAATCATTACATGTAGAAATATGGCATGAGTATATGATTAACAAGGGGAAAATAGTTATCTTCATGTGACATTTGTCAAACCGATCATTTGCATTTGACATCATAATGCTAATAAATAAGAGATTGAAATCTGTTGATGATGCTTTTTCTGTAGGGTAAGTTTTGATGAATAGTATTTTGCAGATACAATTGGTCCTGCTGATGTTGGGCTGACACAGGACCTCCAAGAGGATGATCGAGGTCATGGTTTTTCTATGTCCAATACTCTCGGTAGAGTGGATCGTTGGGCCCAACCAATAACATACGTGGAACTTAATGAAAGTGAGAGTTTTACGGTAAGCCCTGATCTTTTCCCCTTTCTGTCCGTGCATTTTCAGATCATACACTCTCTTTTGGTTTGTGCTAGCATATCAAGAAGTGTTTAATAAAAGATTAACGAACACATCCTTGTAAAAAGGTCAGAGTTTTGAACTTGTTTTATAGTAATTTCAGGCATGTTTTTAAAGAAGAGGATTTAAATGCAGATGTGTATGTTCTGCTTTCCCACTTCCTCAGTTATACCACTCCATGACCATCCTGGAATGACTGTTTTGAGCAAGGTCTTGTATGGTTCATTGCATGTGAAAGGTTATGATTGGGTTGAACCAGCTTGCATCAAGATCTCAAATGAAACTTCTCGGGCTCCAGGTCTTATTCTAGAACTTACCATGGACTTTAGTTACAAAAAAATGTACTTACTCCCTTCTACAACTTACCATGGACATGGACTTTAGTTACAAAAAAATATACTTTCTCCCTTTTGTTATTTTAACTTTTCATTCGTTAACATCTTCTACTACTAATTATTACAATTTTTTTATTACATGATATGACAACAATAGAGCTTTAATAGAATTCTCTAGTCTCTGTGAAGGGATTATTTTAATTATTCTCTATACTTTACTTCTAGTAATATGGTAGTCATTAGACATGTGATTTAGTATACATCATTTTTTGTACCCATCGATGAATTATTTATGCTTTTGAGTCAATCAGATTACTTCTGAATAGGTTGATTTGAGTTATGTTCCAACTCAAAACAGGTCAAATAGAAAAGTAGCTAAAAAGGGAACAGGTCGAAAAGTCGCCTAAAGAATATATTTATTGGCTTATTGCATGTGTCCTTCTAAGTCACCTTGTTAAAAATATGAAATTAATACCATAATCATATAACTATAGTGATCATACTTAAAATAAGTATTTTCAAAAAATTACAAAGATGGACAAAAGAAGTATTTGTTAGTCAAATTGTTGTAAAAATGCATTTTTTGACCCTTACCTGCCTGCCCATGTCACTATCTCAGTTTCTATGCATGTAAAGAATCGTTTAGCGGTTTGTTGGTCTTAGATTCCATAACTTGCTTGATATCGTATACGAGCTCCAGAACTTATTTCTCAAATATATGCACAACACCTTTCTAGTTATGTAGATACATTATTGCATTTTAACTTTGTGTATACGAATGCAAAATATTGATGGATTTTCTTCAATAGTTAGGCTAGCAAAGCTATCTGTGGACAAAGTTCTTTCAGCACCATGTTCTACTTCAGTTTTATATCCAAATACAGGAGGAAATCTTCATTGTTTCACTGCTGTCACCTCTTGTGCTGTTCTTGACATTCTCACACCTCCATACGAAGAATCTGCAGGCAGAAAATGTACTTATTACCGTGATTACCCCTACTCTAGTTTCCGTAAGTTCTTATGCTTTTTAGCATGCAGATCTAATTCTAGTTTTGTTAATTACAATCAGACACCATGAAGATGTAATTTCAATCCATTTTCTATAGAATTGGTCGGTAGGTTGAGTTCTATCACAAATAGGTCAAATGGCTCTAATAAAAAAATTCCAAAAGACGAACTGGTTGCATATGTCAAAACATATTAAAAATCTCCTAAAGTAAATTTTTGATGCATACGATCTCTAAACCGTTTTTATTCATATATTTAGTTTTTAGTTGTAGAGATATTGATTTTTTAACTAGTGCATTATATACTTAAAAAAGGGTTTCAATAATTGAAGAAAACTGTTTGCGAGTCGACCCAACCTAGGGCGGCCCACTTTGGCCTGTATTAAAAAATGACATGTTTCTCCAGGAAGCGGAGACGAGCCAATCGATGGAAAAGAAGATGAGTATGCATGGCTGGAAGAGATCACAACACCAGATGATCTCTATATGCGACAAGGTGTGTATGCAGGCCCACCTATTCAGGTCTAGAGTACATCAATTACTGGTGGCTGGTGAGTGCTTTCTTCATCTGATACAAACTCTAAAAGTGTTTGTGGCTTGGTCGTACAAGTAGTAGCGACAACTAACCAGGTTACCTAACCCGTTTTGGTTCCATAGGTTTGTGACAAAGTGCCCATGTTGGTCTAGCTGAGTAGTTGCATGGGACAGAGACCAGGGTGTAGACTGTTTATGAACCATGGCTTTTGTGGGCTCAACCAAGGTTGTGAAAAGTAGAAAGTGTGGGTTAGTAAATGAAGTCGTAAACTTTGTGTATTTTGGCTATTTGCTATGGCCTAACTAGTGTTTATTAATACTTTTTTGTTGTCTTTTTAAGGTTTAACTAGTATTAAAGCCTGCTGCTAAGGGATGTAAAACTGTAAAAAAAAAGTAATGTTGAAACGTTGTCACGCATCCGCATGTCGAAGGTGATATTAATAACATTCATAACTTTATATAAGAAAAATGAATTGTGAGCGTTGTGTATAACAATTAAAACCTCATATAAAAAAGACGAAATATCGTGTTGTGGCGGGTCGTAAAAACATCGAAACATCATCATCGTGATCTGTGCGATAAAGTGGGCCTTGATGACATACATATAATAAAATGAAGTCGCAAACTTATCGTGATCTGTGCGATAAAGTGGGCCTTGATGACATACATATAATAAAATGAAGTCGCAAACTTATCGTGATCTGTGCGATAAAGTGGGCCTTGATGACATACATATAATAAAATGAAGTCGCAAACTTATCGTGATCTGTGCGATAAAGTGGGCCTTGATGACATACATATAATAAAACTAGTAAGAAACCCGCGCGATGCGGCGTTGGCAACAATTAACATCACGATACTCCTTTTCCATTAGTTTATCAATCGTTCGATGATACATTGTATAGTACTTCAGTTAGTTTTTTTTCGTAGCATTGATTCGCTTTCTATATATTAAAATTGAATTTTAATAGCTTACGGCTTAGCATTGACCAATTATAACTCAATCGAATACACTTTGATGCGGTTGATATTTTTCACGGGTTGGTTTAGCATTGTGAATACTTTATGTAGTAGGAGTTTTTTTAGTTTGCTCATTCCCCTAATTATAATTCAATACTTGAACTTTTGGTTTAAGCTCACAATGGTGTTGTTTTTAACTATGTTTTACACAATGATCCAAAGTGCTCTCGTCTTCACCCACGAATCATTTTTTAGACTCCTACCATTTGGATACTTGCTTCAACAGAAGTAAAAACTGTTTAACATTTCAAATACATATTAGTATTTATGCATGCGTGCACAATTGTAAATGTTATTCTTATTTTCTTTATTTATTCACCATGTAAATGATTACCATCCCTCCCTGAAAATTTCTACCATGGTCTATGTATTTGATAGAACAGTACTCATGTTTTATAGATGTTTCTTTTGTTGATTTGTTCGATTCTCGGAATAAATCATTCATCCTTTTTGGATATACAATTTTCGGTTTCGTTCATTTCGTTTGTGTGTGAGATTATTATTGGTTTAGAGCACCTCCAAGGGCTCGCTTTTGGAAATATGTGGGCCTGGTGGAGTCGATGTAGAGGAGAGAGGAAAAAATATGTGAGTATGTGACTACAAATATTATGAACGGGGTGCATATCGAAGATGCTCTTATTGAAGTGAGGAGTTACGTTTTCGTGTTAACTATAGCATTTTAAGGGTTATATATATGATTAACAACATAAGCACTTTTAAGCCGTTGATGATTGGTGGTTAAAAATGATTTAAGTAGTAACACATGAGGCAAAATGTTTTACCTCTGGAAAATGTTCTGCAAGTTAATCGAACCAAATCGCTTTTTTTGACTTAAATATTTTTTTAGAGAATATAAATCATGAAAATGTTTGAAGAAAACCAAACAGTCATGAAGTTTTATATTCAACTTGGTGCTTTGTTTAAATCGTTTTCAAACAGTAAACATAAATAAAATATTTTGACTTTACATGATTTCAATATACTATAATGTAGTCTAAAAGCTCCTGAATGTTACTATTTGTTGTAAAAGAACACTTAAGTTGAAATAACAACCAAACTCCCTCACCCCCAAGCAAACATGCACCAAGGGACTTGTGCTTGTAAAAAAACACTTTAAACCGCAGCTTTGGTAATTCTCATAAACCGAACGATCGATTATTCATTTACTTTGGTTAATCAGGGTCGGTTATTTTAGTTATGTGTCAGTTATTTGGTTTCTCTACTCACCGCTACTCTGTTATTTACTCACCGCAGGGGCTTCAGTTTGATGATCTTCTAAATGGTTAGTTCATGATGCCAATTGCGACGAAAAATATATATTTGACCATAAAAATATAGCATTTGCATAAAAATAACATATAAAAAAGCACCAATTCAAAATCTTAAGCCTACCAATATACACTGAGTAACTAAATAATCCCCAAGAAAAATAAAGTTAACAACTTTCATTAATTGGTTACATGCTATTAAAGGGAAACAAAGCAAGAAAAAATTATTAACAGAACAATTCAACAATTCATAATACGGTTACACCCTGTTTATTACTAACAGTAACATCCCCCATAATAAAAAGAACAAAAACAAAGGGGGAACCACATTATACTAAAACCACAGTAACACCCATATATAGTATAAAGATACAGCCACAACATTTTTTTATAAAAGTATATGGAAAAAACAATACAACATGAAATACACTTGAATTTCCAAATACTCACATCGCGTATACTATCTCCCCGCTTACATGTAAAGTTACAATATTCAACATGCCAGATTACATTTTGGTAGTCATCATGAAAAGAAAAGTAATAAATATGTGAGTGTGGAAATGGAGTCGATGATGTTCCATGGTGGACCGACTTTGGTATAAGAATCTATCAAAAGCAAATGGAACAAGTAACCAAACAAATCTGCGTTAAATAAATGTTAAGCACACCACATAACCAAATAAATTCACTTCAAATGTCGAAATCAGTTGCAATCTCCCTAAATATTTTTTGACAAAATACAGACAATAACTGGTTTCTGCTAGTGAATTGTCCGTACTCATCTAAGATCAAAGGTTTTGAATTAACTTTTGGTTGAACAACACGCCCAATTGCAAAAATGCCACCACCTATGTCACCATCTAGACAATGTGCAAACATTTTTTTCACCTTCCCAGATAAAGCCAACTGTGAGATGATTGATGAATTTGATTTACCAAAACCAAGAATCCCG
>BJCN01290472.1:0-10350 GCA_018326445.1 Flaveria brownii
TTAACGAGTCGGGGGTCTCTTCGGAAGCGGTCTCTCTATCTTTCTAGATAGAGGAAAGACTTGCCACCATTTACCCCTCCCAGACCCTGCTCTTCAGCGGGAGACACTGGGTATGTTTGTTTGTTTGTTTGTTTATTCTTTGAGATAAGAGATACCATAAGGTCCATAACCAACAACACAAAGGGCGTCTTTTATCCAGATTTGGTATCTCTTTAACAAATACATGTGAGACAAATAATAACAAAAACAAACCTCGGCCCGTTTTTCCTCATCCAGATTTGGTGGGGCAGAGTTGGTTCGCGCAGGTACCTACAGAAACATGATGAACACGTCATGAAACTATACATACATATCTAGTATAGGTGTATATTTCAACCCATTACATAAGAACGGGTTAATATGGATTGTGTTTTATCATAAAAAGGTCAAATGAAAAAAAAGCTAAAAGGTGATCCGACCAGATGAGTGAAAAAGGATGGAAATTGGACAAGGCCTGCTTTATTGTTCATAAAACTAGAGTACTATAATAATGACATTGTTTTTGTTGTCATAATCAGCAAATAAGTTCTGTAAAAAATAGAATATATATCAACGCTTGCGTGAGCCAGCCTGAACCCATTTTGAGTTGTCAGTTGTCAACACCTGCCCATCCCACCACCTCTAATATCTAGATTAATGCATACCAAAGGAGTGTTATTTGCACATAGCGATGACAAATACCTGCATTCCGTTGATAACACCAGGACTAATTGACCCAAATTGAAGAGGGAACGCCTTAGAAGCATCAGACGAACCTATGCACAGAAAACCAAAAGATGACTTGTAAGTATTCTTAAAGACACTCAAGCTTAATACCTGAATGAAGACTATTTTTTTACTCCCAAAATAACAAACTCAGTACCCTTAACAGGTGTGGAAGGACCTGTAGCACCAGAACCGAGTGAGCCTGCATTACTCTGTGGAGCCTTTGGCAGGCCCGGTGTACTTTTCTGGACGGAAGTATCAGTTGGCTTAACAGCAGCACCCGTAGATGAAGCACCAGATGTTCCTACAATAATTAAATAAACAATGCAAAGGCAAAGTGGTGTTTACAATCACTGGGAGGCTTAAACTTATTTGATCAATAAGAAAAACATACCTCCTGATGGTGGTTGAGTATGTGCACCATTCTGTGGAGCTCTACCACCTGTAGAAGAATTCGAAGGTCCCAAATTCACATTAGGATTTGGAACAGTACCCCTAGCCTGTGCTCCTTGTGCATTATTAACCACTTTCTTAAAGCTATAAACAAACACAAATACAAATAAAAAAGAACATCAAACCAAATCAAAACAAGCCCTAATTCACACAATCAATAAACAATAACAAACCCTAAATTCATTCACCTTTTACCAGAATAAAACCCAGAGGATGAAGGCGCGGCGGCACCACCACCACCGCCGCCACCACCACCGCCGCCCTTCCCGCCACCTGTAAAGTTCCTCGGCGAAGCAGGGTTACCAGATCGACCCGTTCTCCTGTAGTGTTGGGGCTCGCTTTTATCGCCCCTTGATTGATTGCCGGACATAAATCCAATTCCTCACAAGAACCACAATCTTCTCCTTCGTAATCGACACCTACAAACACACAACCCAGATCTCTCCGATTAAATAACCCTAACAACAATTTACACTAATCAAATCATGAATCATGACGCTACAACTTTACAGAAACCAAAGGCGAAATTGTGCGAATATTGTTTAATTACTCACCAGAAGTAAGAATGATAGAATGTTTGACGGACAATTAGGGTTTATTGATTGTTGCAACAACAATCAAGAACCATGATACTAACCCGAAGAACCCTTGGTGATAGTCGTTTTCGCGTTCAAATACTATCGTTAATTGATATTTTTAGATACCATTAGGGCCTACACTTCGCTATGTGTTTATAAACACTATGCATCATCAAAGTGTTTGGTTGGTGTAATGCATTGTTATAATAAGGTGGTTGATACTTCGAATCTTAAGTTGTAGAGCGTATATAGGTAACTAGGGTAGGCGACTAAACGGTGAAGTTAATCACGTAGTCACGGATGTATGGGATCGAGTGAAACATACGCGTGACGTTTGTTTATGTAAGTGTATGTGATATGACTTTGGTATGATATGTTAAATCGAGGATTTAACTTAGAAAGTGGTTAGGAGTCGTGTTATCGAGCGAGATGTATGTGATGAGTTTTAAAAGCATGTGGTTAATGTGTTCCAAGGCTTAAGGTATGTAACTGGTATATATTAAATAGTGAAAGTGAATTTTTTTTTCATAACCTGATATTTGTGTTTTGAGAAATGTTAATAATTAAATAAATGACTTACGTTTGATCATTGATTGAGTCGTACATCGATAGCGAGCATAACATGTCAATAAAAATGGTTATCTTTATACATTTATGAATCGTGGTGGGTATGCAATCAACCATGTGTTCATGGGCTTGAGTTGTTAAGTAGCACAACATTAAACATGCAAGTGTATGGTCAATTGGTGAATTGTGGATCAAGTGTGCTCTTTCTAAACCGTTTTCTAAAACAGTAAATTAAAAGTTGTATTGTTTGAAAACCTTGTATATTGTAACTAACTAATATCGGAACGAGGGATTTGTCTTGATATCACAACTTGAAATTTAACTGATTCTAAGAGTCTTTCGCTCGTGTTATATAGTAACATCTTAAATTTCTACTTAAATTTAAGGCGCCTAATGATAACATTTTCTATATTTAAGATTTTTTATATATGTGATATAATTTTATTATTTAATGAATGATATGTTAACTATTATATAATCATTATAATCCAATTAATATTGTTATTTAATGACATTGAATAACGAGTGACATTTAGATAACTATTAAAATAGTATATTACATTTTTAGTCTCTGATTTGATGAAAATTTACGGTTTTAGTCTCGTAGTTTGTTTATTATAGTGACAATTCAATAGTTTCAGACATGGTTTTAAATTCACCCATGCATTAAACCTCCATTTTATTTTTAGCTTTTTATGAAATGAGTAAAATAACCTTGGCATAAAAAACAAAAAATATAAATTTTCAAGTATATTTTCACAAACATACTTATTCTCAATCTTAACTCCCTCGATAACCCAAACCTAAATCCCAGACCACTATTTCCATTGCACACATTTGTCGTCGACGCACCGCCATCACCCCTTGAACCATCGCTTCAACAGTTATTCCTCAACCACACCACTAAGTTTGTGTGAGACCACCACCAAGTTCTTCCCAACACCCTTTCCAATCTAAATTAGCCATCCCGTTCTTATTTTCACATTATTCTTTACAAACTTAAAAGGTGTTATGTTTTCCCCATAGAGTCGATATCTTTCTAAGGACAGACTTACTAAGGAGGCAGGGGTAGCCGGGGCTACCTATGAACTCTCGTTTTGAAGTGTCAAAAAAAACATATCAATCGTTTTATGCATCAAAACACCCATGAGCAAAAATTAGGATACACCTTAAATTTAAAAAAAATTAATATAAGATTAAAAGCCCAAATAAAATTAAGATTAGCTTGTATTCTTTTATCATTATTATTTATTAAGGATACCCCTCAAACTTATGTATTCTCTTATTTTTTTATTTTTTTATTTTTTATTTTTAATTTTAGGGTTTATAAAATCATGTGTAATTATGCAAATTGTACTTATTTATCACAAGAGGGATGAAATTAGACTTTAGATTAGGTTTAGTTTGTAATTTTAGTTGTTAATTGTTATTGTGTATTTGTTTACATTTTGTTTATTATAAAATTAGGGATTTAAAATTTGAAAGATGAACAGGGGCAATCCTAATGCTTATACGACCCCTAAGAGATTTTAAGACCAACCCAGTTATTATAAAATGACCTCATAATACAGGTAACATATATAAAATAATTAGTTTGAATAACTAAGTTATTTATCTTATTGGTTGATTATTTGATAGATTAAATATTAGATTATTGATTAGTATATTGTTAGATTTGATTATTTGATTTATGAGTTGATTATATTCTTGAATACTTAATTATTGAATGTTATCATGACTGTTAAATAAGAGAGTCAACTCATGTACTTTAATATATTAAGTACAATTATATAAAAAAATACTTTTTCGAAAGGGCTCGATAAGCTCATTTATTAAATGGTATATAATATAAGCTCTAGCTTTAGCTTGTTTAAGCTTAGTTCGATCTAAGATTTTTGATCTGGTTGTCAAGGCTCAATAAAAAACAAGTTAATATATCGGTTTTAGCTACATTTATTACGTAAGGGTAAGTAAGATCGTCTACTTAGGGAATTTGTACTAAATTTATAATCAATATGACTCTATTGACTAATTTACACGAACTTTAGAATTAAAAATTAGAACTTTTGATAAATTCACTAACACCGATGTAAAAAGCAACAAACTTAGAATGAATCTACTTAAATAACGGGAAACAATCACTTCCAGGTTTATACTTCTGCAAGATCAACAATCGATATGTTTAACCTAGAGTTTGTAAGAACACGTAACTTCAAGATTTTAACTTTTAGTTGAAGTGATAACCAAAGAACAATATTTTAAGACTCATTTGTTCATAAGATTAACAATTTACTCATATCAAGTTGTCTATATTTCTTTATGAGCTCCGATGCAAGAAAACCGAAAACTAATAATCAAGCACACAACTTTATTTACAAGTAAATCTTTTAAATTAATCAAAACATAAAACTTCATCCAATAGTCTAGTGTTCATTACAAAAAATCTATATAAAGCATACTAATTATCTCACTTGATAAAAACCGTACTTCCAAAAGAAATCAAGAAAAACCTAGACACACATCATCTTATTTAAGTCTTCAGTCTTGCTTTTAATGATGATCAATGATGATTTGAAATAAATTGGGGAGCTTGAAAGCACCAAAAATCTCTTTGAAATCACCAATTTTCGACTGAGAAAAGTTGTTTTTCGCATTGGGATTATATAAGTTTCAATAAACTTGAAGGTCCATAAAATTGGGGGGGGGGGGGTTGTTGGTGACTGGCGTATGGTACGCCCTTACCCAGCGTATCATACGCCCCCTTGGTTTCATACGCACAACTCTGTTTTCTTCTTCAAATACGTCACTTTGGACGTTGCTTATCCGCCCCCTATGTATGATACGCCGGCCATACGCCGCCTCATATGTAGGCCATCGTATGATACGCCCAAACCCAGAGTATCATATGTCGGGTCTCTTTCTTGACCTCTTTTTTCCATTTTCTAATATTTACATCTTCAGTCCTTTAACTTTCATGTTTTGTTTCTTTTTGCCTCAAAATTATACTTCTTTAAGCTCCAAACACCTATGAATCAAAACATAAACAAAGTCAATTTGTTCCACAACAATCACGATATAAAATCAAGCATTTATATCAATTAAATACTAAAATATTAACTCGTGATCAATTTTGGGAGCCGGACCCGAGTAACTCACGACACTTGTCAATATACACCCTAGCGTTTAATGTTATTTGTTTTAATATATATTGTTTGTCTTGTTGTTGTATGATCCGGACCAACCCAAATTCGACTATATCAAAAAACTCTAATAATTAGCGATAGAGAACTGACTTTAAAACTTTCCGACCCCTTGAAAAAAGTTTCTGGATACGTCACTGAAGATGAAACCTCATTTCAAATAAGTTATCATGAAAAAAAAATTATTATTGAATTAATGTACCAAATTTTTTTTCATTATTAAATATATGTACCACAAAGAAATTTTAAAAAACTCCTGATTTTTTAGGCTAGATTCGCCACTGTTAGGCCACCTGCATAAGCCCAATACCTAGATCTAATGTGGCCCTTCTTAAATACTTTTGGTAATCAATGGAAATGAAGAAGATGATGGTTCAAGGTACTTCAAGGCGATATTGTAGCCTTCATCTTCATCCCCTATGTTCGATTTTACATCTTCACCCCTGTTTTGATGTTAGAACGTCAACCACACACTCTGCTTTGCTTTTAAACCCCAAAACAAACAAATGAACATGTTTGAAACTTAATGTTAACCTTGAAAAATAGGTAACTAAGTCCCTAAATAGTATTTCAATGGCCCAATTGCAAATGGAGCTTATGTTTTTTGTTTTGTTTTTTAACCCACTTCAAATGACCAATTAATCTCCTTTATTATTTTCATTGCATTTGTGGTCTAGCAACTTTGAAACCAAAAGATCCAACTTAAAAACATTAAACATTAGGGATTTAGACAATTGGGTCAAGCTAAAGGATTTAATTGAAAATGAAACAGATCAAATAAGTCAATAGGATTTATTACAAATTTGTAGTTTGTTTTTACACTCGTATTTTCTAAACAACCATAACAAATATAAAAAAGAGAATAGACGAACTTATCATGTGTTGGCTTAAACCGCATCAAAGTACATTGCTTTCACCCATTTACCAACGACCAATTTTTGTATCATATAGTACAAATAATCATAAAAAGTGTTCCATGTGTGTGCGCGGGCGGAATTTCTTCACAAACTTAAATATCAAAACACATGCTTCGTGGTGGTTTTGTATTGTGTTACTTAGCAAAAATAGAAGTATTTAATTTATTTGATCCATTAATAATAAAACAACAAACTATGTGCATGTCTTTGTAACAAGTGAGCAAGCAATGTTTAGAGTTTTACAGTCTGTTTTAACTTTTTAAAATATTATATTCTTACAAAGATAACATTTTGTGGACTCAAAATCATTATGTAGTTTTTAAATAAATACAAAGTGAGGTTGTAGTTTTAGGCAGATAGTGCACCTCCGTTTAATAGAAAAGGTCAAAATCATTTGTATACTTATAACCCAATGTTTTAAACCACACAAAATATAATTGATAGGAGTGCAAAAGCTAATGATTCAATATAGGAAGTTAGATAATAGATAGAAAAATGGTATTATTGTATGTAATCTTTTAAACAACATATGAACGTACAACACCTATTATAAAATAAAGCACATTTGGTGAATATATAATATAGCATCCACAGCTTGTCGATGTATTAGAAAGCTTTAGACTAATGATGAAATAGTTGGAAAATGAATGTTGAACTATCAGTTAAAAAGTATAAATATATTATTTACGAAAATAAGTGTATAACCTACAACATTCAAAATATTGTTTATGATATTTAGAAAAAATGGTTGTGCTATTAGTATCTAGGAAAAGTGAATATGATCCAAAGTAGCTACCAGCTTGAAATAGTTGTGACGCATGCTATAAGAGTTGTAAAACTCTAATTATAAAAGATTTAATCAAATGATCATTTTCCATCCCAATATGTATTTAATTCTAACCAAGTTGGTAAAGAAAACAACTAAAAATTGGTTTGCCTTAATGGCAAACTCCATCCTCTTCACACAACTTACTCCCATTCAAATCCTCCCCCACCCCCACAAGACGATTACTTGCACACTGTCATATTATTTTATTAATATTTTTTGAGTTAACTAAACATACAGTTCTTGTGATTTGGCTAATGTAACGGGTTTGCTTATTAACTTTTCCGAGAAGCAAGTTTGGGGCTTGTGATTTAAATTTAATTAAGTCTTCTGTTAAGTTCAAGGGCGATTTAGTAACTTCACATTTGAATGACTAAAAATGTAACTTTTGTTTGGTGAGCCTTTTTGTGTAGTTTACATAAATTAATACAATTTTATAAATATATGTTTTGACCAACAATATCTTTGAATGATTAATTTTCACCAAACCCTTAAACACCATCTTTACTACTCCCACCTTGTTCCCCCGCCTCCCACCACCCTACGACTACCACATAACCACACACAGTCGTGATTCCTCTTCTCTTGCCTTCCTTGCTGTTGCACACCACCATCTTCACCACTTGCGTGTCGGAAACTTGCACAATATAGGTAAATATGATTGAGATAGATGGTGGTTGAGATCAACACTGCTATAAAAATTGGATTTCACCATATAGAAAATCAAGACTAATCATATCAATGGTGGATTCTGGGCCGTTTGATTCTTCAAATGATGACGATGGTGGTTGTGTGATCTATGTCAATTAAAATTATTCATCGAAGATACATTAGTTGTGGGTATCTCGCAGGTGAAACTACTACAATTGATGGAGTTTTAGGGATGGTAGTTGAAGATGGTGGTTGGATGTGTTAAGAAAATATACTGGCTGACGGTGATGGTGGTGATGCAACAATATATGGATTTGTTTTATAGAAAAGGGTTTAAATGCAAAACAAAAGAAATTTAAAAAAATCCTTAAACTAAATCGTAGTCATTAATTTGATTCAAATCCAAATATCTAGGTTCAAAATATTGTTGAAAATGATCCTACACAAGTACAAATCCGCACTTTTTTATTCAAAAAATTTAAAATCATTGATCTCAACAAAATCAAAAGTTTAGATTTATTTTAGACGTTTCATAATTTATTTTGATATGCATTTGAACCATTCCATTGTTTTATACATGCATATATACAGGGTAGGGTTTTAAAAACCACTTTTTTCGTGAAAAAACTTTATAAACCAATACGAGCCACATATTTCTTATCACTTGCAAGTCAAATGCTATTTTCTTATTTTTTTAAAATATTCATAACTTTTTTCACGACATCATTTTCTCAAAAAAATCATCATTAATTTTAGTATTTTTTATCTTTCCAACACTTACTATATTGATTTATTTTTTAAAGCGTCCATCCGTTATTTATATATGTGTAACTCTGGTTATACACATGTGTAATACATAATTCACACATGTGTAAATCCGGTATTACACATGTGTAAACCAAATTTTGAAAAAAAACAAGATTTTTTTATTTTTTATATTTTTTTTATTTTTCATGAAAGAGGGAAACTAGAAAAAAGTTTATGTTATTTTTCATTTTATAATTTTTATTATATTTTTGTTAATTACCATTTTGTCATTAAAAACTAGTAGCTAACATTGGTTTATAGAGTTTTCACAAAAAAAGAAAATTTTCATTTGATCCTCCCTATATTTATATACATGTATGTATGTGTAACATCACGTATTTCCAATAAACAAAAAAAAATTAACTTTGTAAACAATACGTTGATGTTAATTCAAAAATTTCAATAATCATAATGATAAATAATAATAATAATAATAATAATAATAATAAAATTTTAAGATTTAAAAGTCAAATTATAATTATAGGGGGTCTTAATGTCATTTTCAAAACTTAATTACTAAACCTTTTAACATAAAATAATAAACTTGAAACCACAAGGGCCCAATGTGTAATTTTTTAAAAATCCCAACCCCCCACCCGTCGACCCTTCTCCTCTCCGGCCACCTCTCCGGCCGCTTCTCCAGCGACCTGCAACCCTCAAAAAATACTCGATTTTAACCCAAACCAACAACCCCCACTGATCACGCGCAATGATTCGAACCTCTGGACCCATAAAATTCGAAAATTGAACTCAACTACGCGGTTTAAAAATCAAACTCAAACACCCCGCTAAAAACCAATTTGAATGTGAGTGGAAACATCGACTACTGGCCCCAATCAACAATCTGGAACGCACATTACTTTCTAACATAAATACCGAACCTTCAATCCCATCCAAAACACAATCAAACACCTCGTTGATTTCTCTCGAAGTCACGAACCTGCAACACAATCAAAACCCATTCTCCAATCGATTTTATTCAAAATGCATAGGGTTTTGCTTTCAAATCATCATCCGAAGCTTCCCACAAAATTAATTTGAAATCCATTAAAGTTTGCTCACTCATCGATCACCACATTCGACCGCGACTGTTCTTGTCGAGTTCAACATCAATCGATCACCAAATTGGGTAATTAAACACACCTACATACTCGTTTTTACATGGGGAATGAAAGCCCCATGATTGCAGAGCCTATTGAAATCGAATTGGTGGCCAATTTGGCCCGGATTCGAACTAGGGTTCATATGATTTGGGGATGGTTGTTGTTGGTGTTTAAAATCAATTGGAACCAGAACCTTTCGCGGCTTAGGCCTTTGTTCCACTGGTTCCTGCGCCCTACCTCACACAGGAGGTCCCGGGTTCGAACCGGGCCACCTACACTTATTTTTTAAGGCCTTTTAAGCCTTTAAAAATTCCAAAAAAATTCTAAAAATCATAAAAATGTTTTTACAAACATTAAAAATTCTTAAACAACTTAATTAATTTCTGAAATTTATTTTTAACATTTTATCTAGTTTAATAAATGTTTTAATAAATAAAATTACAAATAATACAAAATTATTTAAACAAAAGTGAACTTTTAATAATAATTTAATTTATTAAATTA
>BJCN01290480.1:0-10340 GCA_018326445.1 Flaveria brownii
CAACAATTATTACAATCATATTCTCCTTTACTTATTTGAATTTCTATTTTTCTTTCCTGTATTTCTTTCTTTCATATTAGATTAATAATATTTTTTATTTCTTAATATAGTCAAACAACCTAAAAATTTCCAATATAAATTCTAAAATCATTTATATGATTTTGTTTGAATGATTTAATTACTCATAAGTAATTTTTAAGATATTAATTGATAAGGATTTTAAGTAAATAAGCTAAACAATTATATATCTAGAATGTAAGTTTTTTATGCAAATATTTTATTAAGATTTACTAAATTATAATATCTAAATTCTATCATATATTAAAATATAATTTTAAATCTTAATCTTAATTATGTGTCATTTATAATTTTTAAATATTTATTATTTCTTAACTTTAATGGTTGATAACATCTATTATAAATATAATGATTTTAAAAAGTTAAATTTATTCCACCCATGTAATACATGTGTTCTAACCTAGTACATAATTACATAAATGATGTTCGGTTTCGAGAATATTCCATAGTTAATCGTTTGATAATGTGACGTTCGAATCAAACTTTATCCCTCTTCACTCGGAAACCAAAACCCTCGTAATCAAAATCGATCAAATCGAACAAATTCATATAAAATTCAACCTTATTACAACCAATTTCTTCGGATTTTCACTCTGATCACTCATATAAACAAGCAATGAATCCAAATCCATCACCCAATCAATCGGTGAAGCCAGAAGATTCTCACTCCACCGACTATGCTCCTTACCCCCAAATCGATCCAAACGACGTCGTTCCTCCTCTGGCCACCGGGAAACTGTCGCATTCAGCTGCCGTAATGGCCTCGGATGCTCCGCCGCAAGGTCCGAATATATGAACTTGAATTTTCTGTTTTGCTAGTGATCTGTTTTGTTAAGTGATGTTATTGAGTGATATGAACTTGCAAGTTTTCGTTGATTGTGGAACTGTTGGGGTTATGAACTATCTGTTTGATTGGATATTTATTGATCGCTTTGGAGGTGTTTTGATATTTCTGTGGTTGTTGTTGTTGTTGTTATTGTTGTTTTAGAAACGATCGATTCTGTGAAGGATGTGCTTGGGAAATGGGGAAAGAAGGCTGCTGATGCTACAGGGCAGGACTGTGCTGGAGAAGTGTGGCAACACTGTAAGTTTACTACTACAATTTTTTTTTTATCAATTTCGTTGGATATCAATTCGACTCCATATGTGAAGCATGGTATGGGTGTTTTTAGTTTGAAGTGCTTCTTTATATAGTTAAGCAGATAGTGAAGAATCAAAGGGCTTTTAGCCTAATGGTATCCGGGTGGGTATGTAGTGGTGTCCCTCCTCATGAGGTTGAGGGTTTAAGTGCCATGGTGGATATTGGTGTAGGTTTAGGAGTAGGAATAGATGGGTGTGTATGGTGGATATTGGTGTAGATTTAGGAGAAGGATGGTGTGTATGGTGGATATTAGTGTAGGTTTAGAAGTAGGATTAGTTGAGTGTGTATGGTGGATATTTGTGTAGATTTAGGAGTAGGATTAGATGGGTCATGGGTGTGTGTTTGCCATTAAAAATAAATAAATAATGAAGATCATATATACATATGATAGTGGACAATATGACATCAGTTATCAAGAATTAGTGCATTTTTGTTTGAGAATGCATATGTTCCTAATTGTTCAAATACATGCAACAAAAGGCAGGCTATGACTATGAAACAAATGAATAAAAAATGGCATTTGTTTATTGTGTGTGACATTGTCTTTCGTAAGTGGTGGTGGATCTTGGATACCTATTAAGTTGCTGGGATTTTTAGCATATGATCTAGTGCCCAAGAAAAGCTTTGAGCTTAGAGTTGATAATTAAGAGTTACAATAAAAGTAAATTGTGATGTGATGTTATGTATGCAGAATCCTAAAGAAGGTGGATGCTGACTTGGATAATTTCATTTTGATTGAATTAACTCTTAACATGTTTTTCTTCTTCTTGTGGTCTCCTTTAAAACATCATATCATCTTAATGTTAAAAGTTCTACTTATGCTATCATAACATCTGTTGAGTTGACTTTTATGGTACGATTAACATAATGAAAAAATAGTAACATATATTTCTATACCAACATATCCTTATGTCATAGATAATCCTTGAGTTCTGTAGGCTAATCATGGATCAAGCAACATTTTACTTTTGGTTAAGGATTAGCATTGACCTAGTTTATTTGGGCTCGAGTATTTCACCAGTAGCCTCCCAAGTAGTTTGACCAGATCGGAAATGGGGTTTTTAATAAGACTGTTAGATAGACTATTGCTTGGTATTAAATTGCATGATGCGCTCCTATGCATTTACCTAGTTTATTTGGGCTTGAGTATGTCACTAGTAGCCTCCCAAGTTGTTTGACCAGATCGGAAATGGGGTTTTTAATAAGACTGTTAGATAGACTAAGAAATGGGGTTTTTAATAAGACTCTTAGATAGACTATCGCTTGGTATTAAATTGCATGATGCGCTCCTATGCATTTAGTCCAAAAATTCAATGCGTGATGCGAGCGCATCACGTTTATGATGCGTTTTTTTATCAAAAATATAAAAAAATTAATTATACATAATAACTTATAAAACATACTCAAAATAAATAATAAAAAAAAACTTATGCAATACGAAGTTAAAGAATTATGCTTTTTGGTTAAGTAAAGCATACTAAAATATCTCTAGAGCCAGAAAAGTGTTTAGGAACCATAATGGTCCAATTAAAGCATACTAAGATATTAAATATACATATCAGTCGCAACTCACAACTTCCTTCTCCAAAGGTCACAACTACCTCTACTAATCAATTATGATCATATCATCATCACCGAGCACGGTTTCACCTCCATCACCATTAAACACTCCAATATCCTCTTCAATCTTATCATCTTCATCATAAAGAGTATGTCGTTTTCCTTTATCACTTCTTGATGGCCCAGCCCTATCATCTATTGCTCTTAAATCCTTCCGAACAAAGATCATCGTCTTGAACTTCATCTTCCATTCAACCCTCAAGGCCTCAACCACTCATTACATTCATCATTGTCTTCCAACAAGAGTGGATGGGTAGTTCCCTCAAGTCCATGTTGACGTTTCAAAGCACGATTGTATCTAACATAGACCATGTTATCTAATTAACAAAAACTAGAATTAAAGAATGAAGCTTGGAAATAAGCTATGTCCAGAAGGTCCATGATCATAATCATCATATGATGCTAGCTATACCTTATAGCTTCGCTAAGTATATAAACATGATTGTGCTTTGGCTGTTAGGATGTTTGGTTCAGCAAAGCTTCTTGTAACAATGATTTGTTGTTGATATCTTGTTTCCATTTGGCTTTTTGCAATCTTGGCAGGTCTTGTAAGCTTTAATATGTTGTTTAATCTGTGTTACAAAGTGTGATCAGTAATTAATACTTTGGTTTCATTCTGCAAAACATCAGATGTTGCAGGCGTGTCAAATTGTTATGTATTCAAAAGCCGATTGCAAGAGTATGCTCAAAAAGCAGGACTCGCCACACCCATATATCATACTATCAAGGAAGGACCTTCACACGAGCCAGTATTCAGGTCAACCGTGGTGATAAATGAGAAAAGTTATCATTCTCTTACTGGGTTTTTGAATCGAAAGGCTGCTGAACAGTCTGCTGCTGAAGTTGCTCTCATTGAAATTGCTAAAACTGGGGCTACAGATAGAAGTATTTCTCATCCTGTGGTAACCATTACTTTGTCGGTCTTTGCATTGATCATGTGAATTTTCTTGTTGCTGACCACTTGACTGTAAATAACAGACGTAAAACATGATCTGGTACATTAGATGAGTAACTTTGGTCTTCTATTAGTCTTGAAACTTATAGAGAATAAAATTCAGAAGCAATTAATAATTAGCTTTGAAGTTCTAAAATAAAATTTGCTTCATATGTAATGATATGAAGGTACACAGTTCGTTATTTTTTCACAAATTTCAGGCATATCATCATAGGTTGGTTCAATCTTGCATAGGCAAATCACATTTACAATATATTTAAAATCACTTGCTCCTAGTATCCGTGCGTTGGTTCACCCATATGTTTGTGACATTACCCAATCATAGCAAAGCCATGAGAACTTGTTGCACAACGGATACATTGTCATTAGTATTTATATGGTTTAATGCAGTTTTCATACATGTAAGGCAAATAAACCATATGGCATGATTTTATTTTAAGCGTGTGTCTTTTCAGTTCATATGGATGAAACAAGACTTTGTGGCATGTTAGCGTCAGAAGTTCTCAACTTTATGTTAACTTATTACCATATATCATCAATGTACAATTTCATATCATGGCGGGATAAACTTATTTTACTTGATATTTTTCAGCACCCTGTCTCAATCTCCCTGAATACTTGCTTAGGGTTTGTTATTTTACATAATTGTTAGACTGCTTAAATCGAAAGAGGTGGTCGATTGGTGCTTTGTGGCAAAAAATCAAGAGAGCATGCCAACTATACTAATTCTTTTTCATTTTCAATCCGGGTGGACTGCATCACTTTGGCCTTGTAGGTGAAACACATTATTACTTAATATGAAATTGGTGAATATTTGCTACAGATTCACCACATCACTTAATGTTCTTTTTATGTTTGTTTCTAAATTTTTATGCTTCATGGAACATTGTTAAATTGAACATTCATAAAAACTCAGACTTAGTCAGATTATAATGTCTTATGTTTTGTAATAGCTATATTTAGCCTTTATGGTTGAAACCTATTATTTGATCTGATCTAATCGTCTTCTCATTGATTTTTGTAGCATGAAACCGGATTATGCAAAAATCTACTTCAAGAATATGCACAAAAGATGAACTATGCTATCCCATCATACGTCTGCAAAATAGACGAGACAAAGGCCCGGGCCATGTTTTATTGTACTGTTGATATAGGAGGAATCAAATACATAGGTGCAGCAGCAAAGACAAAAAAGGAAGCAGAACTTAAAGCTGCGAAAACTGCCCTTTTGGCTATAAAACTAAGCACACCCGAGCCAAATAGAACATTAGACACACCCTACCAGGAATCCGTATACACAGTGGTACCAACTAAACGGAAGGAACCCGAGCAGGCAGTGGGGGAAACAGATGCAAAAGTGAAAACAAATAAGAAGAAGAAATTTAGGGTTAAGAGACGGAAGAAGAGAGTTGAAATGACACGAGGTGAAGTTGGTGACGTGAGAACTAATGATCTAACTTGTGACGATGAGTTGAAGCTAAACGGGGAAAGCATTTTGGTTTCGGGTGAGGGCTAGAGTTTGGTTTTAGAATTGAAAATTGAAAATTGAAAATTGAAAATTATTCCCATCCCATGAGTAGAATTTAGATGTAATCTATGCTTTGGAGCATAATTCATTGGGTATAACAACTTAGCAATATTTCATGTTGGAGTTGTAACTATTTTTAAACATTTGTGATTGGGTTGGTTATCTCATTTTTGTATTTTTAGTCTTTCTGGTCAAATTTTTTTTGATGTTGCACAAGTTCGTAAGATCATGTCATGTGCAAGTTGCAAACCGCAAAACTAATTTGGTTTAAGGTTTGTTAGGTCCATTGTGATGTTTTGTTGGTAAAGGTTTTGATCACTTGCAAACGTCAGGTTTATTAGGTCCAACATGATGTTTATACCAAAAACAGATAGAAGGTTTTCTTCTCATCATATGTAATTAGAGGTATACACACTTGACCTTAATCTAGAGATTAGAAACCGGTTCGAGTGAAATCTGCTTGAGATTGAACCGTTAATTTAGCCGAGCATTTGACCTTATCACACATTGCATGTAATTTCTAATCACACATTGCATGTAAATGTCTAATATCCATCGGTAATCATGCTTTAACAATATCTTTTATATAATATGTCAACTAATATCATGACAAAGGCTCCTCCTAGTTTGAATTTCAAGCACACAAAAATCACATATGTGTATTAGGATTATCGCATATGACTTTAGGTGAATTATTATAATTAACTAGCCACAACTCTTTTTAATTTTGATCCACTAATTTTATAACATGTGTGAGTCAAGCGCAGTATTTGTTATATTCACAACTAATTACATAGACATTATACTTGTAACATGTGTTCTTTAATCTAGTGGACGACACAGTTCTAATACGATTTATAAATATTTTAATATTACTAAATAATAATAAAGCGTGCTACTAATTAACTTAGAAAAATATCTCAAATTTCTAGACATGCTAAGTTAATATTATATAGTGTGTGTGTTTTGAACAAGACTTGTTTTTGTATAACATACTTTTTTAACAATATTCAAGGTTTATCTATGATCATCATAATATTTGTAGACAGTTATGTAATGTCTTTATGATCATCATAACATACTTTTTGAAATTCATTCTGGATGTTATGATTTTTGTTGGACAAGATGCAAACTTGATGAGAAATTGCGTTATGAAAGGTCCGATCATTGGCATTGTTTATGGCACTGGTAAATTTGGAATTACATGAACATGTGATACAATCGTACATGAATTAATATAGCCTTCAGCTGTATAGCATTGATGTTTAAGTATGTTATAGCTTGTACATTAAGTGTTGTTGTTTTAAAATATTTATGAACTCAAATTATGCAAAAGAAAGAAAAAAAAAAAGAGATTTACCATAGTGAGTAAAGATGTGGAAGGAGTCGAATTTAAGTTTGATAGATGCTTTCAATACCTAGAGGACTTGGATCAGTGAATATTGGTCCATACCTGATAATGGGAATGGAGTTAGTTCATGCTCTCATTGTAACAAAATTAATATTTCCTTTTTTATGTCGCTTATATTGAAGGGACCAAATGAATCAATACTATGGAATCAGATTGATGCCTTTTGTTAAGACGTGGTATATCCTTTCTCTAACAGCATATTACGCATGAATAATGGATGATTATTTTACAGGTATAAGACTTGTAATAATGGATGAGCATTTTACATTCATGATGTGTTCCATTCTACTCAAAGGTTGTGGCATCACTTAACCAAGTAATGGTATCACGAGAATATTAATCGAGATTCTGAAATTAAGATAAATAGATGAGTAGATTGCTTATGAGTATGGGTATCGATTTTGATCGGTTAGAATGAAACTCAGGAATCACTCTAGGGTTATAGATGTTGACTAGATAATCGACAAAGTCAAATCTGCACGGCACTTCTAAGTAGATCTGATCATATACCATTTTGATGTATGTATACCATGTCTTTTAAAATCGGTATTTGATAGTTAATTGGTTAACTTCAATTCATGTTATTTACCAATAAAGACATGTGCTTTCTTAACCTGTGCTGGTAAGCATGGATACTGAAGTCGAGAGGTGTTGAACAACTTGTTCAAGCATACAAGTTATGCCAAAAAGATGTTCAACTTGTTTGATGGCAT
Source organism: Flaveria brownii (assembly GCA_018326445.1). Lineage (NCBI taxonomy): Eukaryota > Viridiplantae > Streptophyta > Magnoliopsida > Asterales > Asteraceae > Flaveria > Flaveria brownii. The sequence continues at coordinate 7,447 of BJCN01290480.1, forward strand.
AAGGCATTGATTGCCATGTTTCTTCATTGATTCATCATTCCATTCTCATCTACCATAAAATATCACCACATCCCTGAAGATAATCATCTTATTTCTCAATACGATCAACCTTCTAAAAGACTTAATCTTATCTTCAGTTGAATCCGTAAAACTCATGCTTTGTTAAAAGTATGGTCATGAGGTAAGTAGTTGCTGATCAATCTAAATTTCTTGAATGTGAGTTTAATCTTTTAAAACCAAATGAAAAGATCAGATATTTATTTTCAATTATAGGGTAGGAGATCATGGATTCCATTCTAGACGAAGTCCATAAAGACGAGAACGGTTTCTTATATTAACTTTAATTTATTACGATCTAGTTCATCTTCTACCTAATTAAGTATTCTTTATCTTGTTGTAGTCAAGTTATTGGTGATAATCCCAATGATCGAAGACTCGGAATCTCGGAGTTCCTCGTTGATGAAACTTAAATAGTATATTTTTAGGGTAATAACTAAAATTATATTATTAAAAATGTTATGTAAGCTTTTTTTTATTTAGTTTTAACATTATTGGTAAATTTATTCAAGTTTAGACTTTTAAATGTAAAATAATAGTAGATGATAATGATCATGTCATATTTGACAGCTTATCACTTGTTATATGCTTTTACTTTAATTTAAATATCCTGTGACTTAGATCATCCTTTATATATGTACTTTGTATTTAAACTTCAATTGCTTGAATTATTATTATTATTATTATGTTTTGAATATAGCACAAATAATAGGATTTGCTAGAACTCTTATGTAACTGTAAATTCACTATTACGTGCGCATTTGTAATCGTCAATTTACCTTACACAACCATTCTAGTTTCCTCCCATTATATGTCTTAGTTTTTGTGTCTCAATGTGCTCATTATGTCTTGGTGTGTTTATTGTGTTGTATTTATCCTTATATGTTTTCATTCTCATGTAATCACTTCTACAGTGTAGGCGGACTAAAAGTCCAGCCCATCCAGGCACAAGTCTCAAGCATTTAGCTATTCATATAGTTTCTATTTAGGATTACAATCGAGCCAGTCAAGACAAAAGTTTCAACTATAGTTCAACAAACGAGATATAAAGTTATAGTGAGGAGCAAATCAAGTGAAAGGCAATATAAAGCCAAATAAGAGTATCGAGGTTATAGTATTTCTCATTGGTGTGCATTAAATAGCTCATGTATCAAGTCAGTATTCACAATATGAGTTTATGCACACCAAAGTTATGGGTCACTGCCAAGTAAACCCTTAACAGTTATGTCTTAACGTTTCACTTAACCAGAGCTAACGATATCCAATGTATCATATTAATTCATAGCCTAAATGTGCTCAAAAGTTTTCAAGCAATAATTGTTGGTTCCTTACGTGTCTCAATTTAGAACCTAGAAAGTTCACATGTTTCTAAGGTTCAGAGAGTTTCAGCTTAAGGTTATAGTTTAAGTAAAACCTATTTTTTTATAACCAATGGCTCTGATACCAACCTGTCACACCCCCACTTTCAACACATAGCGGAAGCAACGGGAATGCGACTGACTGAATATCGAGAACAACATTGTTTACAAGAGAATAATAAAATCTATGTTATATCAAATACACTCTTAAATATTTCATAATATGGGCCTCTACAACTTGATACAACTGCTACGTGAGGTTCTTCAAAATATATAACTAGCCAATCTATCTTTGGTTTCCAGGTCCTATAAAGCATACTAAAAGTGAACTAAAAATATTTTGTGAGTTCGCATGTTTGACAAAAACAGAATATAACACATATAATGTCAAATAAATAAGTCCACAACCAACCTTGTACTCGGTTATCCAATCCCTGTCTAATATGGATTAAATTCCCGAATAGCAACACCCGAACTGTCAAAGAATAAACATGTGCAGAAAATATTCCATATAGACACTACAGGCCCAATGACACTGTATGTTTCAGTGTTTGTTCGCTATACATAGGACACGCTATGCGTAGGGGATTTCCCAAGTAGTACTACCCATACGATCCGTCGGTTCTATACAGAATTAATGGTTGTGTAAAACGATAGTAAGTGCATGTGCATAATAGCAAAAGAAAGTTTTAAATAATTTCACATCATAGAAAAAGATATGCTTTTCATCCCAAAAGTGAATAAAAAGGGGTTGCGAAGACTCACCTGGGTTCTTTTACAAGTGTCCGTAAATATCAATGTTAGAAGCTCACAACTATATGTAGGATTTTACCAAAGCAATGCTAATTGCACACTTAACATCAGTTTTCAATAATACAATAACTATATCATATATGTGGTTGAGCTCTTTGTATTAATGATCATCTATATGATTACTTTAGGGTGGTGCTGGGGACACCGTAGGGGTTTTTGGGGGTAGGCCGAGCCAAACGGTCACGGTTAGGGCTTGCGGTCACGTTTTGATACCTAACCGTGACCGCAAGGTCTTGCGGTCACGGTTTCTGTGTCTGTCTTCCGACACCCTGTAAGGCCCCGTTCCCAGGCACCTCACAGTTGGTCATTCATCGCACTTCAACATATAATTTACATATACTAAGTAAAATAACGCAGCGGAATTAATAAGAAGTACATTCTCGTTTCATCATAAAAGCTTTTACAATCCATTACATTGTTGATTCGAATACAAAATACAAGCTTTCTTTACATTGCCTATCTTTACTATGATTGTTGCGGAAGCATATGAAACCGAGGATTTCTTAAGTAATCATGTTTATTTGAATCCTCAACAATCATAGGGTCATAATAGTGACCTCTAGTGAAAACTAATTTAAAGAAGATTCCTTAGGTAATCTCGTTTATCGAGATTACTCAAGGAATCTTGCACTCGCATGCAACATAATGTGTTGCATGCATTATGAG
>BJCN01290577.1:0-12939 GCA_018326445.1 Flaveria brownii
CAAGTCAACAAGTCAACGTCAATTTCAAATCCCAAGAGATCCGGTGTTTCCTTAACTGACTCAAAGATGTCTATAAATATGAGTCCTACGTTTCACATCTAAGCGAACACAATTTAGCAATATTACGGCTGTCGACTATCACATCATTGTGCAACCCTAGCCGCCTTCACATCAACAACAACATCAATTCGATTGAAGAAATCATTGTTTATAGATTTTGTAATTATTCTTTTGTAATCATTACTCAATATTAATGAAATACATTTGAATCAATTATTATGTTCGTATTTAGTGTGTCATTATGATTGTGTTCTTCAATTAACAATTAACGCAATTAAACTGCAATTAATGATTATTCCGCGATCATTAACTTGTCTTTGTTTAATATTGATAATTCCTGAATTGAGATTCTTGGATTCACAGTCCATCACTGTATTTTGTATGGGTGAATGAGTTAATTTGGGTTCGAATGATGTGGATTTTAACAAAAGAAAAGGTTTAAGGCTCAAAAGGGCTTCTAGGGGAAATTTCAAAAGAACTTGTAGAGCACGATAATGGTTTAAAAGGAAAAAGGAAATCCTAGATTGCTTCTATCATCTATGTGCATTTATTAAGTACACCATCTTAGCATGTATCAAGTCACATAAGTTCTAAAACAAAGAGTCATATGGCCTACAATCAGCAAATGAAACATATTTTTTTGTGTGAACTAACAATCTAGTAGGCTACAATATCTCACCAAGTTAGGAAATAGGGGCTTTTGATGTGTGCATGCTTTTGTTACAACAATAGCTTGTTAACCACAATTAGGCAATTCTTAACTTTTTCTGAAAATCTTTCTAAACATAATTCCTTATGTTATCCTAGAATTAAACCATGACTAAACACCCTCACTTCAAACATGATAGGAATCCATTGGCATGCTTGTCACTTTCGTGTCAGATTGGATTGGTCAAAAACAAAAAAAATTAAAAAAATTCAACAATTTTCTTTCCTTCATCCCCACACTTGGGATACATTGTCCCCAACGTATGATATTTAGGTTAAATGCAAGTTTTTTTATAAAATTCAATTTATCCAATCAATCAACATAAACGACTTTTTAACTCAAACTGACATAGACACAAATGTAATCATTACCAATATAAACTACTTAAACAAACACACTAATCATAAAACATAAAAATAAATTTCGGGTTGCCTCCCGATTAGCACTAAATTTTAGGTCTTCAGCCAGATCGTACCTGCGACCGCTCATGGTGGTCGAGTAGGATGCTTGACTCCGCTATTCTTTAAATGATCTGGTGGGTCTTCAACTAGATCACATTGCAGTCCAAACATTAATGCCTCAACTTTGTCTTTTATAGGATCAAGTGGATCGCCAACTTTTTTCATTATTTTAGGCTTCTCATCTTTTGTTTCCATTATCATAATTGGCTCTTTATCTTCTTTTAAATTCATCAATTTCTTCAAGTCCACATGCTTAACCCTATCATACTCAAAACCATTCTCAAAATTGGTGCTCATGCTTACATATGAAGTGTAAGTAGGAACACAGACGTTAGTCATATCTGGCACACAAACTTCATCATTAACAAAATAATTATCCGACTTGGAAAATACATCAAAATGTAACTTACGAGTTTCGTAAGTCTTTTCAATTGTTCCATCCTGACAATTGATTGGAGCATTGGCAGTTGTTAAAAGTGGTCGACCGAATATGACTTTCAGTTGCTCATTTGTCCTCACTGGTGCATAATCAAGCACCATAAAGTCCACAGGGTAGTAAAATTCTCCCAACTTAATTATCACATTCTTCACCATCCCCCGAGGACATTTCTGGGTCGAGTCAGCTAACACCACCGTGGTGTCAATTTCCTCTAGAACACCAAACTCATATTGATCATATAACATACCTGGCAAGATACTAATAGCTGCACCATAATCCATGAGTGCTCTTTTTATCTTCAATTTCCCCACTTTTATTGGAATGATGGGTGCTCCTTGGTCACTACCTTCAATTGTATCAGCTTTCTCTTCCTTATCAATAATTTTAGTCAGGAAGGATATTAACCAAATTGATATGGACATTTCTCATGTTTTACATGTTGGTTCCTTGATGTTAAGGGTTGATCATGGTATCACTCGGTAGTTTCCCAGGGTTCCTCTTAATCTGGGCCACGTCCTCGGCAAGTTGTCCAACTTGTTTATTCAAAGCATCATAAGCTTTGTCTCTGATTTCATTTTCCTGTTTAATCTCTTGCATATTCTGTTTCATCATATTCATCAAAGCATCCAACTTTGCATTTGTAGACTCTACACCACTAACTTGTTGATCCCCATGATTGTAGCTCCCTTGATTGTTTCCTTGAGAATATGTTTGATAACCATTTTGATTATAATTCCCTTGTGGTCTGTTCTGATATGCTTGACCACCTTGATTATTTTCTTGAAAGTTAGGATTCATTTGGTTTGAAGCATTTAAAGTTTCGATGATTTTTCAAACCAAGGTGGTAAGTATTAGAGTTCATATCAAACTGTTTTCTCTCTCCATATACTTGATTCACCTCGTCATGTTGACCGAAAAGCAAAGAACACTTTGCACTTGCATGCCCCAATTCACCACATTCGTTGCATACATCAAATCCAACTGAAGCTACATCTTCAGTCCCCACATGTCCTAACTTGGCTAATTGTCTTTCTAAATATGCAATTCTTTCTTTAGTCTCATAATCAATGGTGGTTGACCTTGCCGGAGCTGGCTTTGACCGTCTACTAGCCGAAGCTTGAGCTTTAGAATTTCTGCACATTCATTCTAGGAATTCCCAATCCATATCTTCATGATTAGACAAGAATGTTCCACCACTTGTTGAATACAAGTATTTCCTTTCTTCCGGTGTTAGACCATCTGAAAATGACTTAATCAATTCCGACCTTTGAATACCATGATGAGGACACATGCGAATCAACTCCTTGAATCTTGTAAAAGCCTTATGAAATTGCACACCCATTTGTTGTTGAAAAGAACAAATAGCCTCTCTTACATCACTTGTCTTTCCCATAGAGTATTACTCTTCAAGGAAAATCCTTTTCATCTCTTGCCAAGTATGAATACTGTTGTCAGACAAAGTGAGGAACCATTGCTTAGCTCTATCTTTGAAAGTATATTGAAACAATTGAAGCCTTTCTTCATCTTGTGTGAAGTGATTTACACCAATAGTGCTACATATGGCATCAAATTCAGCAAGATGCACATATTGTTCTTCTATTGCAATGCCTTTAAATGCAGGAAGAATGGTGAGATAACGAGGGCGTACATCAAAAGCTCTTCCTCTATGATTTGCAGGTGCAATAGGATTTGGATTTTCAGAAATAACTAGTCTGAAATGGCTTTCCTCACCTTGTACTTGAGCTCTTTGAGGCCTTCTTGGATGATTGAAATTATTGTTAACCCTACCCCGTTGTTGATTGACAGGGGGTGCATTCCACCCATGTTGATCATTCCCCCAATTGTTTTTCTATTGTATCCATCACCTCCACCAAAATTCTCATCCCAAGCATCATAAATAGAACCATAATCATCTTCATTATTGTTCCACTCATCCTCATAATCTTCACCGCCCGAGTGGACACTATGAATGCTCACATGATCAAATTTACCTCCTTGATTGATGTAATTTTAATCCTGCTTATTATTGGGTGGTGGTTGATTTAGGTTGTTGTTACGTTTGTTATTTGGTGGTGGATGTGGATGTGGATTTGGGTTTTGATTTTGGTTATTAAGGTATATGGGTGGGTTTTGGTTTGGGGCTACATTCCCTCCTTGTTGAACATTTAATGGTTCCATCTCTCTTGACTGAGCTGGGCGAGAAGCTGCTTGGTCAATTTCACAGGAAATTGGTGGTATTGAGATTCCCGCTCAATGTAGAACATGATTTTCCCTTGCTAATTTCTCTATCTCTGGATCGTATACTATGGTGATTTCATACCCGATTATCGAGGATACATGCAACCTGTCACCTGCACACTGAAAAACACCAAGCGTAACAAGGAAATAAAAGAAATAAAGCAAAAACAAGTAAACAAAATCTAAAACAAATCAAATAACAAAACACCAAGCGCACCGATTCCCCGATAACGGCAATAAAATTTGATCGATGTCGAAGTATCAATCAAATAAGATGTAAAATGTGTGTTCCTTTTCACCTTAAACTAGTTAGTGTAAGTAGGGTTGTCGATCCTCGTGGAATTAGTGGTCGGTGTGTTGTAAATTGATTTATAAGAAACAATTAACTAAATTATCAAATTACTGCAACTATTGCCTCTTGGCTGCAAAAATTGGATTTTGGAATAATTAAGAAATAAACTAGGGAAACAAATTTCAAATGAGTAAACTTGATTAAGAAGACAATTATAAGAAAGAGTAATCCGCTCCGGGGTTAAGGTTTGGTTTTCAGTAATCGTCTAGCCCAACATTGTAGAAAATCCTTAATGGGGATTCTATGTGTGTAATGATTAAGTAATATTGATAATCAAGACTTAATGGGTCATAATAAACAATACCAATTCAATTGACAACCAAGACTCTACAACCATAAGATTCGCGCAATATCATATAATATTCAAATAATGATTAACCAAAACAATTGTTTAAATAATCAAAACACGAGATAAACTTATCAAAGAACTTAACAGGTTCTAAAGTTCAATCCTAACACAAGTCAATACACAAATGAAAACCTAATCACACAAAACCTATTACCTGAAGTAGATTATGAGAAGACTAGCCACTCATCGTTCTTGAATGATTTTCAAAACCGTTATTGATTTGCATATCGGATGATTAAATGGTGTTAGAATGATGTGGAATGATGAATTTCAGGTCTAGGAACTCCTAAAATTCATCTCAAATGATCCTAGGTTGAATAAGGGGTAAGTGGTGGGTGAAACCTAACATAAATATGATTTTATAGGTGTTCCACGGAGGCCCTAAGGTTATGCCAGCCAACATAGCCTAAGCTGGGGTACTTTCTGTTGTTTTAAAACCAAAGTTGGCATAGCCTATGGTGGCTACAGTAGGCTATAGTGGGAGATATTCTACTTCATTTTGAATATTTGTTTCTTGACCCCTCCAATGCCTTGTTTCACCATGTAAGCTTCCAACTTGGCTATTTTACCTATAAAATCACTTCAAACTCATATTTAACCTATTAAACATAATCAAATGCATAAATACAAGTAATCAAACTTAATATTTAACATTGTAACACTTAAAATACCATTCTAACATACTCACATCCCTCATCTAAGTTCATCCTTTCTACCAAGTCATAAGGAAACCCTTTGTTAATGAGTTCCATGTACATGGTAGATTCGGGTCTCTCTTCAAGTATGTCTTGAGTTATGAGTAGCACATCAGATGTTTCTTTAGGATTTTTTAGGAGTTTTTTCTCTAGTAAACTCCTCCCACTCAGTATCACTTTCATCATTTGACTCACTTGATTTTGATGTTGATGGGTTAGCTGATGAGGTAAGCTCAGGTGGGACTATTTTAGCTCTTTTTGGGGAGTGTTTCACCTCTATGATCTCCTTCTCTATTTTCCCCAAGTACCTCCTCTTTTGTTGTAACAGAGGAGAGGGGCATGTTGTGATTAAGCAACCTTTGATGATGATTGTTCATGTTCAGCATGTAGTACTGGTTGAGAAGTTTGGGCAGATTCAAGCTCACTAACCCTTTTTCTCAACCTCTCAGTCTCATCATCTTTAGCTGTCGGGAGTTCAATTTGTTTAGAAATAGTGATTTTAGCCTTGTTCATTTCTAACATACTTTGCTCCTTCTCTGTTTTCTCTTTATCCACAGCTCCTTTTAACTCTCTCACCAAATCATTAAGTACATCAATCACTTCATGATCTGTTTAGGGATCTTCTTTTAGTCTTCTAATATATTCTTCTTACAGTGTCAGAACTGTATCTTTTTCTTTTAGATCCCTGTTTAGTGCTCTTAACTTTTCTCCTATTTTGTTTGATTTGGTGATTAGTTTGTTGTATTCAGCCACCAGAAAGGTTTTGCTCATATCAATGTCATCATCATTCAGATCATCTTCATGGTAGGCTATAATATCAACAAACTGTTCACCAGACCTAGTTACCTGCTCAACCTCCTGAATTGGTTCTTTTTCAGCATCCAGACATACTTCTTCAGTGTCCCCATCATGTATATCATCAATATTTTCTTGAAGGTTGATGACTTTAGTTGGTGCAGTGCTATCAAAAGTTGAGTTTGATTCAACCATTAGGAAAACAGAAATCGGAGGTTGTTCTTATGGTGAGGATGGCTAAAGAGGGGAAATTGGTTCTGTGGATGCAGATCCTTGTGTTGTTTTCGATGAAGAGAGAGAGAGAGATTAGTTGTGTGTGTTCACTGGCAGATGAAACTGGTTTAGTTTCAGTAGTGTTAATGGAGGTTGGTGATTGATTGAGTGAGATGGGTTGGGTTTGTTCACTTTGAGGTGATGAAGTTTGTACTTGTGAAGGTGTTAATATTGGTGATGGTGGTTGGATTGGTGAAGGTGGTTGTAATGGTGATGGTGGTAGAACTGGTGATGGTTATTGAGAAGGTGGTGAATGTGAATCTTGCTTAGTTTGAGCAGGGGATTCTTCATCTTGTTCTTGGTGTTCTATGAAGATCAATTCTTATGGAATATCAACATTTGCATCCATAACATAAGGGAACATCTCCATTTCCTACCCTTCATATCTTCCACTGATCTTGTTCAGCACTAACCTTCCGAAATATGCTTGACAAACACTTCACCTCCCCATTCTATGTGAGACATGGAATCATTGATGATGAGTTGGAGGAATCTTGGGAACATGTACATCTTGTCAGCTTTTTGTACTTCTATATGATCATAGAGGCATCCAAGAATGTACTTTGAATAATTGTACGTCCTTCCTTCAAAGATTCTAATGATCCCAGAGGAGATATGCCCTGAAAATCTATCCAATCCAGACTTCCTATTTGACATACATTTCAGAAATGTATGACAGAGGAATCTATAAGGCTTGCACAATCTCCCTTTCTTGATTTCACCATTCCAATAATATCCATCATATACCATTAGATCAAAAACCCATTGAATATATTCATGATCGAATACATCAGGGTGACCTGCTTCTTGTTCACCAAGCTCCAACACCCTCCTGATGATCTGTTCATCCAATCTTAAAATTTCATGTCTAATCGAAGCATAAATCAGTTGTTCACCATTTTCCTCAGTTATTCTTGCAGTATTCTAGAAATCTATCACATGAGTTTGATAGATCACTGGGGGTCAGCAGTCAGGGCATAGACTATTCTTGGCTGGTGTAGGTATGTGATAATCTTTGTGCATCTCTCAGTCACAGGTTCATCTGGATTATGGAAAGCACATACATTATGCTCATTAGCTAAACGATTAGCCATCTACAATACACAAGAACATCAGAAAACAATGATTTAAGAATTTAGGTTTAAAATCAAAATTTAAAAATTTTAAAAAGTTCAATCGTTTCAACGACATTTCAGTTATGATCAACAATCTTGATGTTATAAAGAATGATTTACCTTACTGATAATGTTTGTATGTTTAACAGAGGTTTAGACAACTAAATCAATTGTTGTTTTTGAATTGGTATTTTGAATGTTTGATGATTGAAGACGAAGTATTTAAGAGTTTTTCGCTGATTAGGTCTGAGAATTTGAGAAAATGAACATAAATGAAAACGGTCAAGTGTATTTATATCCTAGGAATATTATTTAAATCTCATTTAATATTGTATGATTCAAACCCTAATAACCCATCCTAAGTTCTTCTGCAGAGAAATTAATCTTCCGTAGGAAATTAATTCCTCCGCAGATCATATGCAGAAGACAAAGTTTAATTTATCTTCTACACAAAATCTAAGGAAGTATAATTTACTTGTCCAAAGGTTACCAATCTTATAGAAAACAATCATACATGTTAAAATGTGAACACATCCTTAGATTACCAATCTAAGAAAGTACAATTTTTAACTTGTTAAATTTTACACTGTAGCAGCTGCTGATAAGCAACATTACACTATAACTTCTGCTGAAAGATAAGGAGTTATCCTTTTTTATGTATGATTCTAATATATTATTAGATCATGTATTGCTATTGGATCTTGTTGACTTTGTTCCATGGCAATTGTACAAAAGATCTCACAAATATTCAACATCCAAAATAGTTGCTCAAGATCCAGTTTTCTTCCTTAATGTTGATAAGCTCATTTTTCATGCTAATTTATTACTACTCCCCCTAAATTTATGCTTAATAATGATTTTTAACATAAATTTAATTAGAGAATAACATGAAAAACATTTTTTCATCCAACAAAGAGAATAACAAAATATTATTGTATTTTTTTAATATAAGTAGAAATTAAACATATTTACAAGCATATGAAACATATGTTGGGATCATACTCTAGCACTTAGAACGTTCCTTATGCATTTAGAATTTAAATAATAGACATAAATCTAGTGTTGATTGTAAGTATTATGGACCATATAAATTCAAACAATAGTATATATTCAACAATGCATGCTGTTTACCATGTTTTAATATGGTTTATAGATTGATAGATATGGACTCCACTTCAATTTACAATAGAGGTTGTCCTCCGTTATGAGTCATCTTATCACGTTTCACACTTTTAAACTATGTTCCTTTAACCATAAGTTCTATCTTAAGATTTCTGTGAAATCTTATTAATGCATATTGTTATGTAAGCTCTTTAAGTTTAATATACAGTTGATCACATTGGATTCTTTTAGAGCTTGATATATGATCATCCTCAAGTCACCAGGTCTTTACTCACGTAAAAAAAGGTGCCTTTAGCCCAAGTAATTGTTCACATAAAACAGAGGGATGATGATGATCATAATCAAATCACCAAATGTTTATATTCATAAACATAGGTGATTATAATCCCCGGTCTTTGCTTACGTAAAACAAATGGAATATGAATTGCAAAGTTAGAAATTATATGAAATCAGAACATAGTTTGTTTGGGTGAGTAAGTTGATCACATCAGGATGACACTGACTTTCTTGCTCCTCAAAATGGAATTTACCATAATGTGTCATCTTGATATTAAGTTAAGCATGCACTTGTTTATATTCTACTCAGGTTGAACCTACTCACATATCAATTCACTTCTAATCAGTTTTTCTTATTAAATCAGGAAAGTAAGCTAAGGAATAATGTACTATCATTTCCCATAATATGCGTAATATACACAAATAACAAATTATCAAGACAATCTGTTGTGTTTTTATAGATTTTATGAATGTTTTTAAAATTTTCTTAGAAAATAATTTGAAGGACAGATCTTGTTTTCATGTGATGATGATTAATCAAGATTGATCATGCCTAAAGACTCAATTAAGAAATTAAATCTTATTGAATCAAAGGGTTTAGTAAATAGATCAGCAAGCTGATCCTTTGTGTCTACTTTGATCAACTTGATTAAACCCTTCTCTGAGTAATCTCTCAGAAAACGGTATCTTATTTCTATGTGTTTTGTTTTAGTATGTTGCACTGGAGCATTGATAAACGTAGCATCTGAGTTATCTATATGAATTTATGTTTGAAGAAAATTGTACCCATAGTCAAGTAACTGGATAAAACTTAAGAGCAACCAGCTATAGCAGCTATGTACTCGGCTTCAGTTGTGGATACTATAATATTTATTTCTTTCTTGCACTGCCAAGATACAAGTGTTGGGTTTCTAATGAGTTTATCAAAGTTGTTTAACCATTTAAACATAAAAACGCAGCAGATCTAAGTGATTGGAAACTTGTATTAGATGCTGAAAATAAACGATTTTATAATCAAGAAAGCAAACCCAAGAACAAGGATCATATATGTGAAAAGCAATGTTATCAAAAACGTAAACAACCATATGGTGTTCTTAGAATACAACCTTTCACGAACAAAATGATATGAGATGGATTAGAGATGAAGAAGATGATGCTCTTGAATGTAAACCTCTAAAGTAGGAAGCCTCAAGCTCGTATACCCCAAGCCACCAACAAAAACACCAAGGATGTGCTAGGATTTTAACACTCTTGCACCCAAAAACCAAATGCTTCTTCTTCCTTTTGCTCTTGGCCGAAAATGGAAAGAAGAGAGAGAGAGAGAGAGAGAGAGAGAGAGAGAGAGAGAGAGAGAGAGAGAGAGAGAGAGACTTGCATGTGATGTTAGTGGTTCAATGTCTTGATGTGTTCCAAGGAAATAATTAATAATGGAAGACTACATTTAAATTTTGAGTGGGGATTCCCCCTCAAAATTTTCGGCCCCATGGTTTTATTTATTTCAATTTGGAACAAAACCATAACATGCTACTAGTTACATGATTAATTAAACATGTAACATTTTAACATGATGTAAGACACATGCATTATTATTTAACCAACTTAAATAATATCATAGTCTCTCTAAATAAATTATCCATATAGTTTATTTATCCCTCAAGTGAAAAATATTTAGAAACCCTTTCCTAAATATCTTAAGTGTTAATATTTATTTGTTAGTACATATCTTACAATAAATATCATGGTGTTTGTCTAGCTTGTTATTGGATATGACCAGACTTGGATCATAACGTACTAGCCACATCAATCTTGAATGTGTCTTGGGCAGACTAAGTCCAACAATCTCCCACTTGCACAAGATACATAGAAGATTGATGCAAGCAGCAAATACCGCCTAACAACGGTTTAGTACCCCTAATACGTATGATTAAGTGCCATTCAATAAAATCATCCCCTTCAAGTACCTTACTCGAAAATGTTTTAGGTGAATCAATCATCTATCCTTTTGTCACAGATGCCATGTTAAATCTTAGAGACACAAAGTGATCATTCTCCTTTGATTTACCTTTAGCAGGCCTTAGATATCTTACTCTCAACGAATAAGAGGGACAAATCCCATCTTGACTACATACGTCTCATAATCACATCGTACTATACCTGAATTTAGCCTTATGTACTGCCATGTTTCAGAATAGCGAAGAATTAAGTCAAAGTATAATACTTGGTGAATATCAATACCTAATATGTATCTCAGGTCAGAGGATACCAAATGATATCGCCTTTACTTAAGATTACTTATGATCAATCAAGAAGATTCCATGTAGTAATATTTGAGATGAGGGTCATTCCAATATTTGTATCCCACAAATATGTATGAACCTTGGCAGCAACCCTTTGCTCTATATTCATCCATATGAATATCCACCAATCCAAGTTCATAATAGTCTTACCCTCATACTTGTTCCCACAAGTATGAACGAATACGGACGTTCAGAGTAAATGATTTACTCATGGATTAAACATGCAAAATTGGAACATTAGTTGAATCATTATAACCAAATAATTCATTCGAGTGATAAAAGGTTCAAATATCCAAATACAAAATTAAAAGATCAAATCCAGTCACTATAATATCGAAGACCCATGGCACAAGTATGACCTTCATGCTTTGCCTTTTCAAGGAGCTTCATGAGTGGATCCATAATGTTTTGATCCTTGTGAACTTTGTGAATACATATCTTTCCCTTTTCAACTTCATCCCTTATGTAGTTGAATCTCCGCTCAATGTGTCTAGTCTTTTGATGTGCACGGGGTTACTTGATTTGAGTAATCACGACCGTCAATATCACAAAGAATTTCTAGGGGTTCCTAAATGGAAGGAACCACCCCTAGATCGGTAATGAATTTATTCAACCATGCAGCTTCCTGAGCTACTAATGAAGCGGTGATGTATTCTGACTCTGTAGTTGATAATGCCACCACATCTTTCTTAGAGCTCTTCCAAGAGACTGCTCCTCCATTCAAGATGAAAATGTATCTCAATTGTGATCGTGAATCATCCCGATCAGTTTGAAAAATCGCATCCGTGTAACCTTTTACCCTGAGTTCCTCCTCACGAGATCCATAGATTAGGAACATATCTTTAGTCCTCCTTAGGTACTTAAGCATGTTTTTAACAGCCATCCAATGACTATTGCCGGGATTTCACTGGTATCGGCTTGTCATGCTCAAAGCGCATGACACGTCCGGCCTAGTGCATATCATTGCATATATGATGGATCCTATAGCTGACACATACGGGATTCCCTTCATTTTATCTTGTTCAACCTTTGAGATTGGACATTGAGTCGTACTCAATATCGCTCCTTTTTGAATAGGTATTGTACCGTTCTTAGAGTTTTCCATCTTGAACCTTTTCAAGATCTTATCAATGTATGCACATTGATTTAAACATATCAACCACCTTGATCTATACTATTAGTACTTCTTTAAAGATTAACATTTTGTCTTTATGTGTCTTTTTATATTTTTGTCACAGTATAGGGACTAGTCTTGTAATTAGTTAGTTCATTTCTGTTTATTGATAGTATATATAGCTTAGACTTGTGTAGGTTAGAGGTATGTATGAATCTGCTACTTACACATTGTAATTGTCTTTGCTATTATCAATAAACTCTATGAATTTTATTGATATTGTGCTTTGATTTGATTACTTTATGTGTATTTCATTGAATTGTTTGTAGGATTCTGTGTGCCCAAGACACTTAGAATATTGATGTGGTTAGTACGTTATGATCCAAGTCGAGTTATACCCAATAACAAGCTTAGCAAACACCAATTAAGTATTTAATTTATCATATGATCATGCAATTAAATATTTACACGAATTTAGAAAATGGGTTTTCTAAATAAGTTGCATATGAGAGGGAACAACTTATTAGGATATTTTGTTAAATAATATTATTTGGAGTGTTATTTAAATTAGTTAGATGACACCAAATAATAATGAGAAATTATAACTTATAAGTTAAATGATTAATTTTATAAGTTATATATAA
>BJCN01290768.1:0-13479 GCA_018326445.1 Flaveria brownii
AAATGTTTAGTGTTTTAGAAAATTTCATATTATATAAAATTTTAGTTTTTTTATTGTCTAGATTTTAGTTGAAAGATTTGATTTCTAATTTCCTTAATAAAATCTATTTTAAAAAACTAATTTGATTTTAAAAAAATTTAAATAAGAGAGATAAATATAGCAATTAATAACATTCATTTTTAATAAGAGAGAGAAATTTATTTGAGTATTTAAATTACTATAATACCCTTTTGGAGGGAAAATTGATATGTGAATGTCTAGAAAAATAACAAGTGGCAAAAAAGGGGATAAGAGAAGGACAAGTGGCAAAGAAAACCTTATTTTATTAGATACTATAGATTAATTGAATAAATAGTTCAATTTAAACTTTGACCATCAATTATACGGAATGAATAAATAAAATATTAAATATTAGTAATCATCAATTATTACTTTAAACACGTATTAAAGCAAAACTAGCAATTGGTAATTGGTAATCATAAATAAAAACAGGCAACCTTTAACATATTACTTGGTTGTTTTAATTTGATAAAAAACTAATGTTTGTAAAACGAAAAAGAATTATAAAAGATTAAATAACAAGTTTTTAGGTTGGACAATGTGGATTTAAAAATGACCCACAATAGCACAATGTCTAAATATGCCAATAAAGTTGTTATTGCAACTTGAGATGTTAATGATTATTTTGATGATAATGGTAGCAAAAGTGTTCTACAACAACTTTTTAAAGGTAAAACAAAATAAAGAAACAATAAGTTTTTCGTTGAACAATATGGATATGGTAAAAGTCTCGCATTTTCCAAGTATGAACTAGGAAACACAATTATATGGTGTTTACTGCCGACTCCAAACAGTAAAAAGTTTATATGCATTCTCTATGCAATTTAGTATTTAAATTATAATTAAAAAATCAAATTGAAATAAAATTTGGTTTTGGTTTAGTTTTTTTTATCTCCTCATCTAAATTCATGAATTCTCAAACTAGATACGATTTATACACATATACTTTATACAATCACAAGCACGTATACACACATGCATATTCATATTTAAAAATTAACTATTTTTTAGATTAGTTTTGGATCTATGATTAATTCAATTCCGATCTAACTATTCTTGAGTTTAATTTAAAAAGAATTTCAAAATCGAGGAAACAAATTTGATGAGCATCATAATTTTAAATAAAACGATTAAAGTATAACTATTTATAATCAAAACACGTAAAAAATATTCGATGAGCACCCTAACTTATTTAAAACTAAAGCATTCATTCAATCTACATATAACTAACATGTTTGTTTATTATAAGATTTAAATATTTAAGTGTTGTTTAATAGTCCTATAATGGTCATTAAAAACTATTTTTAACTGGTTTATAGTCTATTAATTGTTAAAAGAAAAGCCTTAAATCCAAATGTTTAAAAGATAACATCTAAATGGTTAGTTTTTAATCATTCAGATTTAAAGATAGATTTTAGTCATTAGTTGGCTATAAACGATTAGAAGCTGTTTGACAATAACTGAATGATTAAGTGTTGAACTAATAAGAGATCTGAACCATTAAGTGCTGAACCATTAAGAGGTCTGAACCATTAAGAGCTATTATATCGCTTAAATATTCAAAGACAAATGTCTGACCAATTCAGATAAAAGGTTTTAACCATTCAACATTAGACATTTTAACCATTCAACATTAATATAATACTTAATCTTTCAGAGGCAAATGTCTTAACCATTCAGATATTTGCTCGCGAAACAAACAGTCTGAACCATTAAATGCTGGATAATTCAGACATCTGAACAATTAAGCGGTTGATTAAGAGGTTGCCAAACAACCCATTAGTTAATAACTTTTTAATGATTATCAATAAGTTATTAAACAGCCTAAAAAAAGATTAAACATTTCTTAAAACACCGTAAACTACAGTCCTTGAAAGAGAGGATTTAGTTTTGATGGTTAACAACTCTTTTATTTGTGTAGTAGCCCATGATTTAGACCAATACGTAGTTGACCCAAATCTCATGGCATCTTCGTCACTCCTACGTCCATCGATCAAATTAAACAATAAAACAAACCCTTCCACATTTAAACTTGCAGGCCTCAAATCTACCTCAATGAACCTTCCATTTGCACACAACAATCACACACACACAAAAACACACACTCAACCCCCCTTCTCTCTCTCTCTCTACAACTATAGACTTTGACTAGTCAACTTCTCCATCCTTCCGTCTCCAAGATCCAGATTTCACCTTAAAACCCTTCAATACGCCTAATTGTTTCATGGGTCTTCAATCTTTACTCAAATTTGGATAGATTTCATTACTTTCTATCAATTTTGATCTGTTTACTGCAATATCCCATCTGGGATTTGAAGATTCATCTTCAAGAATATGGCACCAAGCTCTGTGGTGGTCACAATAGACAAATCGAGCAATATTTCTCTAGTAGAAGTTGATGATTCTGAAACTTCTGTTTTTCTTGAAAAGCAGAAAACTGCAAGCACAAAGCAGTTTTCATGGCTGCTTTTGCTCAGAGCTCAAAGAATCCTCTCTTTCTTTCCATGGTTAACAATGGGGTTTTCCAAAACTTTTGCATCTGTTAGAAAGAGGATTGCTTTATCAGATTCAGTCAAAGATGAAGTAAAGTATAAAGAGAGGGTTATGTACAGGTTCATAAGAGCATTTCTTGCTATTTCTATTGTTGCTTTGGTGGTTGAAGTATTTGCTTATTTTCAAAATTGGGATTTGAATTTTATCCCTAATGAAGCTATGGGTCTTTTACACTTGTCTTACATGGGTTGGATCTCATTTAGAGCTGAATATATTGCTCCATCCATCAGTATGTTGTCACAGTTCTGTGTGTTGCTGTTCTTGATCCAATCTCTTGATAGATTCATACTTGGAATTGGGTTCTTTTGGATCAAATTCAAGAAAATAAAACCAATGATTGACATTGATGATCAATCTTATGATATTGAAGATCCTTCTACTTTCCCCATGGTTCTTGTTCAGATCCCCATGTGCAATGAAAGAGAGGTACCCGCCACCACCTACCTAATCTACTAGTCAATAACATAGAAAGATGTCATTTATATCAATCTTTTGCTAATTGTTTTTGTGGGTTGTTTTGTGATGAAGGTGTATCAACAATCAATTGCAGCTGCTTGCCAATTGGATTGGCCAAAAGACAGGATTTTGATTCAGATTTTGGATGATTCGAGCGATGAACTTTTGCAGATTTTGATAAGAAATGAAGTGAATTCATGGCAAGAGAAAGGGGTGAACATAATCTACCGACACAGATTTGTTAGAACAGGATACAAAGCTGGCAATCTTCATTCAGCAATGTCGTGTGATTATGTTAGAAACTATGAATTTGTTGCCATTTTGGATGCAGATTTTCAGCCTAATCCTGATTTCCTTAAATTGACAGTTCCTCACTTTAAGGTAACAAACTTAATATACTATCTCTCATCAATAATTGATCATGGGTATGCACACACGCTCAATATTTAGCAATTATCTTACCTTTTTTATGTCTTCTTTATTGTTTTTGTTTGTTGGTGATTAAGCAAAATCATTTAAAGATAGGTTATTACTTTCACTAGTGTTGTTTCAGTATGTTACATTGATTCAAAAGAACTTTTAAGTTTTGTTTCAAGACTATTAGTACAATTTGCTAACCTATGAACATGTGGTATCTTTTGATAGTAAATTGATTAAGTGTCATTTTCCTGTGGCTGCCCCTCTCTAGTGGCTACCCTTCTCTCTCCACCACAATCATGGCCACCAGCGGACGACAAACACTCCCTCCCCTAGGACAGGTCAAGATTTGAACTTTAATTTTGAGGGGGTGAGTTTCATGTGGTCTGATTTGAACCACGACGGGTAAGTCGGGTTGGTGATGTTTGGCTGGATACAGAGATGGTGGGCGGAGGGTGGCAGCAGTGCTATGATTGGAGGTGGGTTAGTTGCAGGGAGGTGGTAGCAGTGCTAAGGTTGAAGGCGGCAGAGATTGTGGTTGGAGGTTGATGGTTGTTTTAACTTTTGTTTTCATATTTTTATTGCCTCTTCTGCATAGAAAATCCCCAAAGGCGTCGCTTGTTTGCCACACCAGCTAGTGCGTACGTCATCAAATAGAAGAAGAAAATGGTTTCTATTTATAGTAGCACATAACTCAAAGTTCATATGCCATATTGAACCATTTCTTATAGTAGAAAGCTATTAACCCTTGTTCTTTAGCCTGAATACTTGATGGTGAACACCTATCTGATATGATTCTTAGGGGCTGTTACTGTTTTATTGAGTCTGAAACCTATTCAGCAGTGTTGAGTTCTGAAAGCAGAAATGTTTAAATGTTTGTTATGGTTTAATGTTGAACTATTCTGACTTTGTGAATTGTTAGCCGAATGAAATTGTCTAATGATCTGTAATTTTGGGATGATTTCAGGGGAAACCTGACTTGGGTCTTGTTCAAGCAAGGTGGTCATTTGTGAACAAGGATGAAAACTTACTCACAAGGCTACAAAACATCAATCTGTGCTTCCATTTTGAAGTCGAGCAGCAAGTGAACGGTCACTTCCTCAACTTTTTTGGGTTCAATGGCACGGCAGGTGTGTGGCGGATCCAAGCTTTAGAAGAATCCGGTGGTTGGCTTGAAAGAACAACAGTTGAAGACATGGACATTGCCGTTAGAGCACATTTGAACGGTTGGAAGTTCATTTACCTTAATGATGTTAGAGTTCTTTGTGAATTACCCGAGTCTTATGAAGCTTATAAGAAACAACAGCATCGATGGCATTCGGGCCCTATGCAACTCTTCCGTCTCTGCCTCCCCGCAATCCTTTCTTCCAAGGTTTGTTATATTCAACCTTTTTTTTTTCAAAATCTTGAAACTTAGTAAAGTTTATCTTATGCAAAGTTGTTGAATTTTCGATGTTTTTGCAGATATCGAAGTGGAAAAAGGCGAACTTGATCTTTTTATTCTTCCTCTTGCGAAAAATGATCCTGCCGTTCTACTCATTCACTCTATTCTGCGTGATCCTACCATTAACAATGTTCATACCCGAAGCCGAGTTGCCGATTTGGGTCATCTGTTACGTGCCTGTTACAATGTCAATCTTGAACATCCTCCCATCACCGAAATCATTTCCATTCCTAATGCCATACCTGCTGTTTGAAAACACAATGTCAGTAACCAAGTTTAATGCAATGATCTCGGGCCTATTCCAGCTTGGAAGCGCGTACGAATGGGTAGTCACCAAGAAAACTGGGAGGTCATCAGAATCCGATCTGTTGGCATTTGCAGAGCGAGAATCAAAAAGTTTTAATGAGGAAAAGATTCAAAGACGGTTATCGGAGTCGGGTCTTGAAATGCTCGGGAAATTGAAGGAACAAGAAACTCCTGTGACTGAAAAGAAGAAAAACAAGATTTACAGGAGAGAACTTGCACTTGCATTCCTACTTCTTACTGCTGCTGCAAGAAGTCTGTTATCAGCTCATGGGATTCATTTCTACTTCCTGTTGTTTCAAGGTTTGTCGTTTCTTGTTGTCGGGCTGGACTTGATCGGCGAGCAGGTGAACTGAAACGGGTCGGTTTTCGTTCGTGAAAGCCGTGGGAAAACGTGAAAAGGTGGTTGAATTCGGGAAGTTGAATTTAGTGTTGGTACATACTGATTCAATAAGCAAATTGTCCTGTTGGATATAGAATGATATACTTTAAAAGGATATCAGAGGTGATTTTTTTGGTTCTGTTGTTGTATAAATAATTACAAGTGTTCTTAATTCTTGAATTCGTTGTCAGTTAATAGCAGCAAGATACTTACCTTAAACTTAAACAATGATTATATAAAGATTCATTTCGTGTTCGATTTGCGCGTATTATGTTTTTTTGGTCTTTTATGTGTTTTTATGAACTGTAATATCTGTTTTGATTCAAGCTCAGTCACATTTGCGGGGTTGAAGAAGATACTCGAGGCGCGTTTGAGATTATTTTGTTGAAATCAAGTTTACACTTTCGTTGTTCAGCGTAACAAGGTTGTTGAAGGTGAAAACCTGTAACTGCGTGTGTACTGTTACTGTCTTGCATTCTAGTCATACAAGATGTTCGATGAAATGCTTAAAAAATATGTTCTCCTTGTTACTGCATGCATACTACATTGGCTTCTATGTTAGCGGGTAGGATCTTGGTTAGAGCATTCATAGTGTAGTCGTTAAAAATATGTTAGTGTGTTTTCTATATTATATGGAATGGTTTTAAATGGTTGTGAGTGAAGGAGAGAAAATGTTATTGTTTATCAATATATTTGGAGAACCACTGTCAATCCCTATAAATTTTTTAATATTTTTGAAACTAGTTGTGAGTGTAGAAAATAGAAAAAAGTAATGATAAGGGTATAAAAAGTATTATTTAATTGAAAAGGATAGAGAAAATATAATATTCACGAGGTCGTTTTACATGACACTCCTATTATTATCTTGACAACAAGCTCTTTCAAGTTTCAATCATTTCACTAGGTATGCTTATGATTTTTCAATTATTTAGTTGGCAATAATTTTTAAAATTTTGGACTTATTACCCGGTTGTCATAGCCTCATATTGACACCTGGGATTATGATTTTAGTGAGGTAGAATTCTTTTGTTGTACTAACACGGTTCTTATAACATCCTATTTACAACCCCAGTAAGATGTTAACAAGGTATGTTTAATCAGTCTTTAAATTTAATCAATTATACTCAGCGACTTTGATCTTTTTTTTCTTTCTAGTTTTAGGCTTTTTTGGATTGGTATGATAGTCCCCTATTCCCTGCCAAGCTGTGTCAAGCTTAGGCTGTTCTGTGATGCATATTTTGAATATTCAATTTCTTTAGTTGTATCAATCGAGTCGGAGGTCTCTTTAAAAGCGGTCTTTCTACCTATCTCGATAGAGGAAAGACTCGCCACCACCTACCCCTCCCAGACCCTGCTCTTAAGTGGGATATACTGGGTTTGTTTGTTTGTTATATGGATAAAGATGTGGAATTCAACGTGAATGTTCTTAATCACGTCTTACCTTTTTTGGGAAAGATTAAGATATCAGAACTTTGACCATCTTTGTGATTTGTAACTTCTACTGTAACAATCCATGTAAACCGTATCAAGATATTGTTTGTTTGGCTCCTGATGGGTTACCCATCTAGGAGCGCATGACTTTGTTTTCACCCGACGAGTTGTTCGTTCCGGCAAAACGTGTCTTAATAGAGAAGGTTTTCACCCCCTTATAATAAAAATTTCGTTCTCCCACTCAACCACCGATGTGAGACTTACATCTCATCTCAAATTGTGCATATTCGCATCACTGGTTGCATCTTGCTGTTTAAAGAAAGTTTGTTCCTTTTATTCGTCTCTTTTGTATGCTTGTTCATTCATGCTTTTTAGTCGGAAATTTTACTAGATATATTTGTTTTTTTTTATACATTTACAACT
Source organism: Flaveria brownii (assembly GCA_018326445.1). Lineage (NCBI taxonomy): Eukaryota > Viridiplantae > Streptophyta > Magnoliopsida > Asterales > Asteraceae > Flaveria > Flaveria brownii. The sequence continues at coordinate 7,470 of BJCN01290768.1, forward strand.
ATTGTGCTATAAGCATGAAGTATTGATTTTCTTACAGGTGGTGCCAGAAGGGCATAGTAGCATGAGTAGATGCCCATTCTTAAATTCTGTAAAGGAGCCACAAAACAAGTGGGCCCTGGGGGGATTTTGGGTGGGGTGAGGGACCGATAAATATTCGGTTGTTATACCAAGCAAATCACTATCAATTTCGTTCAAATGATTAGTCATTCTGTATTAAGAGGAAAAGCTTGCATGTTTTCTGCAGTTGGTGGCTACTCATACACTTACTTGAATGCTATACTTGAGTTGCTAGGCTTATTATTGAGTACTGGCTTACAGTTTGTAATATGCATCGGTGGTGCAAGATTTTTGTCTTGTTCTATGTTCCTTATAGTTTAGATGATATTTCACAACCTCGGCATTGTGTTAAATCGAAATTTTATACGATCCACATATGCATATCCTTTTTATATACACCGCTTGAAGCAAGAGTAGTAATCTTGTAACAGTTAAAAAAAAGTAATGTTTCTGTAGGAATTTATGCTCACTTACGTTGCGTAAAAATTGTTAGAAAATAATTTCTTATTCAATATGTTTTAAGGCCGCAAGATCATTTTCAAAAGTGAGTAGATCTAAAATTCATTTCACACTGGGTTTCTCTAACTAGGTACATGTAAAAAATGCATGGGTTAGTAAGAATGAATAGTAGGTCAAAATGAGTTATGACAAAATTGAAAGATCTACGGGTAGGCCAAAATAAGATGGGATGAATTGACATCTATATTTTTCTAAGCGTTAGCATGTTTGATTTGGTTTTTGGCTTCATTCACGGCTCATCTATCTGTACCCATGATTGTAGCTAGATTATTGCATATCTCATAATTTTTCGGTAATGCGTTCACTAGAAGAAGACAATCGTTGTTATAGAAAGATTAAAGATTGCGATTGCGATTGGACTGATCGGCCGATTGGGTAACAATTTAAAACTAACAAAAAGTGAAGATTTAAAAATTATAAATTTGTATTTTAAGGTAAGATACAAAATATCTTCTTATGATTTATTCTGTTTTTATAATTTTTTAAAATAAGAATATTTATATTTAAATTTTTTAATTATTTTTATATTTATTTTTGTATTACTATTATTATTTATTTTTATTAAATTGTTATTTTTTAAATATTTTTTTGAACGGGAAACGTGCGAAGTGTTTTTTAACGAGGTATATCTATCCATTTTTCAACAAAGACCGCACTCCCAACCGACCAACCCCATTATAAAGACCCAATAATGTAAAAATTAACCCTTGATTCAACCGCATAGATGAAAACAAATAAACTTCACCGAAATAAATACGCAGTACCCTAATTACTTTTTTTTATCACATAAACTACTCGTTTAGATTTATGAATAACGACAAATACTATTGATCGTTTAGGAGATTTGGGCTTGGTGGATCACCATGGATGAATTTAAAGGGCAATGAAAGGTTAATGAAGTCAGATATTTTCGCGCCAATAACCCAAAACCCTTCGACCAATATTATTATTGCAACCATCACTCGGCGGCCATTACCCTCATCAATCATAATCATCATTGTGTGTTTTATTTCGACTGATGATTTACTTCGTATCAAGCAATTTATTCGATTTAGAAGGTATTGATGTTTCCATGATTAGGGTTCCTATTTACGATTTTGATTCTTCCTGTACTATCACTATGTAATTTGACTTACGATTTCGCTTTTGATTCACGCTTTCAGGTGGAACTTAGTGTCTGGTGTCAATTAGGGCAAATTGTTAATCTTCGCAATCATCAATGGAGGATGAGAAGGACGCTTATTACGTTGTTAGGAAAGGAGACATTGTTGGTGTATACAGAAGTTTGAATGATTGCCAATCTCTGGTAAGGTTAATTATGGATTCATTCATACAAGTCGCAATAATAATCAGATATGCAACATATCTAAATATCCCTTTAATTACTTAATGATTAATGCTGCATTAGATGGATACACATTTTTTCTACTTTGTTGCTTGATTACTTTTATATAAACCCTAAATTTATTCTTTTTCTTGTTGGTATATGTTTATCTGTAATTTAATACCTATGCTAGCTGTGCTAGTCACTTGTGCAGATTGTTGAACTTTGATGTTCTCAGTTCTCACTTATTAAATGATGTGTGTTTCTTTGTTTTAATGTTTGGACTGTTCTTTAGTTGTGTGGTCCAGATGTTGCTGTGTTTAAAGGCTATCGGTTGTCGAATGTTGCTGAGAAATACCTTGCCTCACATGGGCTCAGTAGTGCAATATATTCTGTCGGTGTTTCTAGTGTGCAAGGTGAATTTTTTGGCCAACTTACGCCATGTCCTTTTCAGGTTAGATTACTTTACTCGCTTTAATCTTTTAGGATACTTATTATTTCTATTATTATTCTTGTAAGGCATACAAAACCTGGAGGGATTTTGATATGGTGTTTGAGTAGATATAGAACCAATGTTCCACTAATGTCCCGTTATACATAATTACATATATATGGATATGTGTTTTGTATTTATGTATGGGTATGCAAATATGGAATATTTATGTATGCATGTACACAACTATGTATTTATCTATGTACGTATATACACATATATTAGAGAAGGCAGGTTTTAAAAAATTCTAAGATCTAGAACCCTTTTGCAACGTAAACTTGTGAATTTGCCTCTGTATGCATGTGTTGCTTAAAAACCAAGAGAAACTAGTGAACTTGTGGTACTTTTTTTTTCCTTTTAGTAGCCTCAAAGTTGGTCTAATTGGCTAATCATTGATTTTCTTGAAACAAAGTTGCGTAGGAACTTTTAAGAATATCTATTATATATTAAAGAACGAGTTATTATTTGAAAAGCATGCTTTAAGTTTAAAGCTCATCGGATTTCTAGAAATAAAAGAGACTCTAAACCCCCTTTGCATGTTTGTGTCTGATGCCAGGCATTGAATGATGCTTCAACAAAATCAGTATAAAACCAGTATTTGGATGTTTTTGATTTATTTTTATTTTATTTTTATTGTTATTTTTATTTTTATTTTTCGGTAATATTATATAATATCTGTCTTTATGTTTCAGCAACCACTTGGTAGCAAGGCTCCTGCTGAAAACAAAATGAAGGTAATACTATAAAAGAAGCTGCTATTAAATTATTTTTTGTTGTTATGGCAGATCAAATTTTCACTTTTTTGTGTGTTGGATAATGAATATTAAGTAGCAGCATCTGAGTTGTCTTTGACAGAGTTTACTCATAGAGAAGACATCAGTTTGCCCGATCATTTGAATTTATTAGGCTTTGATATTGATTTTCATGTATAAATCAAGATAATGTCTATGTTAATTCATCAACTCTGCTACGAAATTGCATCATTGTTTGTCCTGATATGTTATTACATATAGCATTCACATGTTTTTATGCAAAATAAAAAAAAATGCAATTTACAATACAGTGAAACATGAAGCTCCTAATTCTGATTTCGTTGAGCTTTTAGAGATGATAATTTGTTGAGAACTATGAAAACCATATAATATACTTGTACAAAGTGATTTGAATGTGATACATAAGACAGTTACATAACCGCCACACTTTCTCCCTCCCGCTACTTGGATGATTTTTATGCACTATGTACAAGTGCATTATGTGGTTCTTATAATTCTCAACATATTATTGTTTCTGAAACGAATATGCGCCTTCTGATATTTTGTTTGTGTGTGATGTTTTCTTTCTACAGAAAGATGTTGGATCAACTTCTTTGTCAGAAGCTTCTGGAAGAAACATGCCTGAAACTGAAAGCTTTATTGAAGCACTGCCAGTTTCTGCTTATTGTGTGAGTTTTTCATACCATCGAGTCTTTTTCTTATTTATTCCGATTTCCATTAATTGTAACATCTTGTAAGTATAAAATTGTAAGTATAAAATAACTGTTTTTCCTACTTTCTTGCCAGTGCTCATGTATTCTCGAGTTTGATGGTGCTGCAAAAGGAAACCCTGGACCCGCTGGTGCTGGGGTCGTACTACGTGCAGTAGATGGAAGTATGGTATGAGTTAATTAACTCAAATAATAAACAAAATTCACTCATCATCATTTGTTATTATTATCTGCCAGCATTAATTTTTATGATCACGAATTTTGGAGGTTTATCGTCTGCGTGAAGGTCTGGGTGTAGCAACTAACAATGTTGCTGAATATCGAGCTGTGATTTTAGGGTTGCGTTATGCTCTTGACAGAGGGTTTAGGCATATTCGTGTACAGGGTGACTCTAAACTTGTCTGTATGCAGGTAATTGTCTTCTCTTTTCTGTTAATATTGTTGTTTTTTTTCCTAAGCTATCTGTAATAATCTATAAACACAAAGAGTATTACTTTTTCTTAGTTTTTGCATGCTCATGTTTGGATTTTATTGATCTGTCAACACAATTTTGACAAATTAGGTTAATGGTTTGTGGAAAACCAAAACTCAGAACATGGCTGATTTGTGCAAAGTTGCAAAGGAACTTAAGGAGAAGTTTATATCCTTCCAGATTTGTCATGTTGAAAGGGTATGTATTTTCTGTTTTTTTATGAAGTATTATCATGTTAAGTCTGTTTCTTTTATATTATTTATTGGATATGTAAAATTTTGTAGGCATACAACTCAGAAGCTGACACTCAAGCCAACCTAGGTGTACATCTCCAGAGTAAGAGGCCTTTTGTTTATGGTTTTTTATGATTGCAATTTAGTTGAAGTGTTTGTAAAATATTTGGTATGTGTTTAGATGGTGAGGTTCAAGAGGAAGTTGATAGGAGATAGGGGATGGTTCAAGCTTCAAACTCCTTGAAAAGTTGTTATCAAGAATGCAAGTCAGTGTCTTGATCAAACAAGCAGCATGCAACTTGCCCTTTTGAGCAAATTTTTTTGTTAAATGCTGTAATCTTTACATGTCAATAGGGTCTTGTCTCAAGATGGATCGATCTAATGTAAATTAGTCGAGTCAAACCTAGACTCAACTAATTTCAACCTTGGCTCGTTTAAGTTATTAGGGCTCGAACGTGTTTTGTTTTGAGCCTTTATGTGTAAAGCACGTGCTTTGCTAATTTTACAGGCTTGAGCTATGCTCAGGTATGCTTAAACTTAAAACCGTTCTACATGTGAGAACCAATGTTTCTATGTAGCTATGTAGGTGAAGAAGATTTGAATATTGTCATCCTATAACACTTGAACGAAAACAGTAAACTAATACAATGATAGGGATGATTTTGATGAAGAGCAACAAAGAAAAAGAAAGGCTTTAAGATGACATGTATAATTCTTAGATTGAAGACCTTCCTATGGCAAATGTTGTTTCGTCAGCGAACATTGCATTGAAAACCTTCTGGTTGTTTGTGGCTATTGTCATATTTTCTGAAGTGCTATGGGGTTCTTACTTATCACCACCTCATGAAATGGACTTTGCCTTTTATTCCAACACAGAGCCGTATCGTGGGCCGTGGGGTGCGCCAGCCTTGTTTTACGAAGAAAAAACATAGTAAACGTGACTATGTTAAATGCGACTATGTATTGATTATGTAAAGCTCAACGAGATCATTATCTGATAACAACTGTCCTTTGTGTTATCATAGTGATGATTTCTTTGACCAACCTTAGGGCACTATATTTTCTTGAAGATAGGTCTAGTTTTTTTAAACGACAAATCTACAACCTTATATCAGATGATATGTGTTATCTTAATCGGGCCCACCTATCCGTTTCCTTGCCGGGACCGTACCCCTAACCCCCAGGAAGAAACATATTGCTAAGAAAACCTCCTGCCTTAACTTTGAACATTTTGCTTAGAGTGAGACTTGAACCCATTGTCACACCCCGACCGACGGCGGAATCATCGGAGCGGACGATGGAATGATTGATTGTTCATAACACATGATTGTCTAATAGTGAAAATAATATTTAAATCGGATTACAGGAAAAGCATGAGTTTATACCAACAAATACAACAATTGGAATCACAAATAGTAATAGTCGTTTA
>BJCN01290817.1:0-10267 GCA_018326445.1 Flaveria brownii
GCATGGGTCGGGCTTTCGGGTTCGGGTACCCAGTCTTGTGTGGGTTATTTGTACCCTACGTCTACATGGTGGTTCCATCACGGGTGGTGGTGATATGGTGTTTTATGCCAAGGTGGTGGGATTTTTGGACTGAATTGGCAAACATGTCAAAACCACAGGTACTAAAATAACAATTTATTTAAAGGGAATATATTAAATGAGGTTTAAAAAAATAGAAAAATAAAACATATATGTAAAATGACCAATATACCCTTCATTTAACGGAGAATGTTGGATGGAGTTAACAAACTGGATGAATATGACAAGATTTGTAAACCACATGGACCCAGATGCGAAAAAATAAACTATTGGATGAAAGTGATAATTTTCACCAAACCACAGGGACGAAAATGGCAATTTACTCTAAAATAAAAATTCAAAATTGTTAGAATGAAATTGGAAAGCTTAACTTGATTGAAATATTAATATTTAAAGAAAACATGTATTTCGAATTTGTTTTATAAAATTTAGAAGTTTTACATGATTTTATGATTTTATTATAACTAAAATGTAATTTCATAATTTAATGAATCATTGTTCACTACAAGAAACAGGAGCTATAAAGAGGACAAAAGTCATCGCTATAGCCTACAAAAGTCGTCGCTAAAGGGTATACGACAACACTTCGTCACTAAAAGGTCGCCGCTATGTACTCGTCGCAAAAGCACATCCTTGTCGTCGCAACACATGTCGTTGTATAGTATACATATATAGCGACAACATGTCGCCCCTATAATGTTGTTGTCAAAATCTAAGAACACGAAATTTAGAAAAAAATTAAAAAAATATATATAGCTATAGCAGTGATTATAGATGCTACATGTCATCAATATAGAGTCTGTTTAATATTTTTAAAATTTTTCTAGGTTTATAATATATATTTAACCTAGCTAGTCCCAATTATTCAACCTGTTCAAGTTTCACAACATTATAATATAAAAGTCAAATACATAAATGTCAAAATACATAAGAGTTGTTTAAACATGCCAAACATTTAACAAACAACTTAATCACTTAATCGTTTGATCAAACATAAACAAACAACTTATCACTTATAGTATCTTCTTCATTGCTTTCTTCATTCGGTTGACACGATGATTTGTTGTTGTTTTGTGACATCAAAAAACGTTGATTTATTTGTTCTTGTATTCGTGCATTTATTTGCAGTTGTTGTTGCCATCTTTCATTTGATTGTATATGTTGTTCTTGCTTTTTATTATATTGTGATGGGGGTGAATACGTACTAGGAGTCACATAAGGGGTTACATTTTTCATTTTTCGACCAACGCCCCGTTTATGACCACACCTAGATTCCAAGGAACATGCAAGAACCTCAACCTCATCAACCGACGTCAATTTGAAAGACGAACTAAACTCCATTAGGTTTGTCTAATTACACAAATCATTGGAAAACTAACACGATAAACATATGACAACCATCCAAACTTACGTAGAATAGACAAAACTCTAACTACCATTCAAATTTATGAATATCAAACTACAATTACAAAACTAATTCGTAACAAATGACAAGAGAAATTCATAAAACACACCTTGGTTTCTCATATATTAACAATAAGATGCATATTAATTCAATTTTACTAAACATTCAACCTTATTTTTCCATATAATAAAAAACCACATTGCCCTCCACCTATAGTTTTCATATGTACCACATCCAAATAATGATCTTTCATACCTTAAAATATCAAGACACTGTCATTTATAGATTTGAGAGACAAACAGGTAGAACGCAAAATATTTAATTATAAGACATTCTGTAAGAATTTATAGCCAAGACAAATTAGGATTCTTGAAAAGTTTGTTTATAAGGAACTGGATTTTTGGAAAGTTTACCGTTTCCAAAAGATTAAGGTTCATAAACGACTAACATATGTAAAAATTACTGGAAATTTTCGTTCTTGGAACATCAACACTGAGAAATTAGGCTGTCGCTAATTTGTGACGCATTACTGATGAGCCTTAAAACTTTTTTATTTTTAAACAATTATTAATATGTATTTTAACAGATTAAATTATCACTATTTAACACAGAAATGATATATAAACTGAAACACACTTATGCATAACACTTTTTAATTACTATTATTTTCTAATTTTACATCACGAAATAATTAAGTCAAAGTTATAAACTTTATAGATAATATATTAAAAACTAAATAATTCATTAAAATAAATAATTTAATCCAAATGCTGTTAAAAAAGAAGGGATAATTTCTAAAATGTCTATTTTCCCTTTATATCTCTCAAAATGTACCCCCAAGAATTTCTTTTTAAAATATTCTCTACACAAGGCGCCGACACCGACACCACCTTAATTAGAGAGGGGGTGTGTGCCTCTTTAGCGTGTCCCTTTATGGTGTCGGACGCCTCCACAACGCTGGTGGGCATCTCCACAGATGACGTGTATGATTTTGAGTGGCTAGGCGCTTGCGACTTGTCCAAGAATTAAGGCGTCGGCGTCTTACCAGCATGTGACACTTTGAGAAGCTTAAAAAGGAGGATACATTTTGGGAAAAAAACGATGAAAAAGAAACATTTTCAGAATTTTTCCAGAAAAAGAACTAACAAATCCAAACATATATAGAAAACGAATTTGTGAGACTGAAAAGAGCTCAGAATTGCAGGTAGTGATCATAAGTATACCAAAAACAGCCACTTTTTTGCACTGACCAAATACTTCTCAAGGTTCAATTCACCAAACCACAGCCATAGTGTCATAAATATACACAAATATGTATATGCAGTTCTTCTTTTGGGCGTATTGTGTCCCTAATTAAGGGTCGTTTTACCTACTGCAAAATCGAGATATATAGGGGTAATCATCAATAGATCTGCATGGCTTTAAAGGGCCCATGCAATGAATATGACTTGTGCTTCTCTCATGACCCTACAAATTATAATCTCTCTGGCCTCTGCAAAACATCCTTAATGCATATCTTGGTCGATTTGTGTTAATGCCTTAAAGAAAGTGATACAGATTCAAGATATGTTCTTTGTTTTTTCATCTATGAGAAACAGTTATGATGGATGTCATCAAGATTTTTTATGATTATTATATTATTTTTTTTTGGTGTTAGTTTTATCTTTTTTGGAGAAATTATGATGTATTAAATGAGATCTCTGAACATATGATCCAGTATGTATATGACTTGTTTTAATAGCAAAAGGAAAAATAAATGTTTGGTGGAGACTGATCGATGGATGTCATAATGGTTTGAGCAATACTCTCAACTATACATATATCCATCTTCTCCAAATATGTTTATCCTAAACTGCTAACAGTTGAAGATCCACAAGGCATGAAGATGAAAATTTAATACTCTGCCAATAAGTTTTTTTCCTCTTTAATTAGTTCTCCATGTGTCTTGATAGATTTCTAAACTGATGAAATTTAAGAGTAAATTAAGTTTAATTAAAATTTACTGTTTATTATTGATTAGTCTATCTTTTTTTTGGGGAACGGTCAACTAATTTAATCCCGACTACTCGGGGTACCCAATTGCCAAAATGCACGTCCGCGAGCACAGACAACGCTGGGTAGCCCAAGCCTACCAACCATTAATTCCAGAGAAAACCTGCCACCCAAAGACCCACTACCGTAAAACCCGTCTCACTAAAGCATTTTGCTGCCTGTAGGACTCGAATTCACAAACTCCCTTAAATGAAGTCATGAGTCTACCACTCAATCAAATGGTTGATGGTGATTAGTCTATCTAATATGTTAACCTGGCTTTTGATTTCTAATGAATATTGATGTTATAGTTAATCTCTTGTTTTATTGATTTACACAACTACAAAAATAAATATATGCCATGTGACATTTTTAGAGATAAAAAGTTACGTACATTGCCATTTTTGCTACGGATTTGGCTACATTATTTTTGTTATGGGTTTGAAATTTTGAATGGAATTTTGTTACAGAATTGGCTAAGGAATTCTACTAGCTACTAGCTTTGATACGACATTTAACTTATAGATTTTTGTGGTAGGTTTGTAGAGTTTTAGTGGCAAATTACAAATCCATTAAACTTACTTTCAAAATCAATATCATTTTTCATAATGTGGACTTAGAAACCTCAATCAATTAAAAGAAACAATTTAACATCTTAATATCATTAGGTTACATATTTTCTTGATGGAATAAATTTATAAGGCCTAGTTAATACAAGTTCATGAACACATTTCTATGACTTGCATATCAATTTTATAATTGATCTTGCAAAGGCGTATATGGAGTTTGTAATATATTGGAAAAAAAAGAATCTATGTATTTTTTTGGTATGATCCATATTGGAAGTTTAACTAAACTTGTTTATTTGTTAAGTAGAGGGGTCTTAGCGAATGTTGTAAATTATGTTTATGGGTCAAAGTGTCACTGTAATTATGTAAGGAGTTTAAATGTATTTATTGGTCAATTTGGATATAGAATGGTTTCTTCTAATCGACACGTTGATCGGAAGCATCGGTTCATAATAAGAGTTAAAACCCTAGAAGTCGATGTGCGCAACTCTTGTTGTAAGAAAACTTAGTGATTTTAATAATCAAGTGTGTGTTTCAATATTTGTTCATTCATCTTAATTATTCAAACTCTGATTCAGAGCGGGTTTGATTAATTCATCAAGAGAGAAAAAAGAAGAAAAGAGACAATTACTTATTGCGATCATCAAACATTAGAAGCAAAAATCGAAAACCTATACATTTATCTTTGTCTATCACAAAATCCATCCTTCGATGAAATAGGCATCAATTGGCCATAAAAGGAGTGAGATTGCTTTTGGTTGTTTTGGATTCTAAGAGACCATGGAAGAATAATGAAAAGTGTAGTAGTAAAGGAATGAATTGAACACGCCGATAGCTTTTCGATGTCTGATTCTCAAATCTATAAATTAAACTACTTAGTGTGTAAAAATCAAGACACTTCTTATTGTTTATGAGAGCTAGAAAGCACTCGAACCAAAATGAGAACTTGATGCAAAGAAATTTACAATGGCCTTAGCTTATCTGTTTCAAGTACGTCATGCCCGAAGAACTTGTACTTTAGATTGCTCATTATAAGAATGCCAAAGATATTTAGGAAGACTTAAATTAAAGCTAGTTTCTTGGAGGTTGACTGTTATGGACCGAAACCATTTCAAGGTATGGGACTTGTCCCACATCAACCGATGTGGGACAAGTCTCATACCTTGCAATGGTTTCGGTCCATAACATTGACAAGGGCAAAGAGGCTAGATTACAAACACTAGAATCTGAACATAAATCTTTGAGAATGAATGACTTTAACACCCTTGATGAGTTAACGGGAAAAAAACTACTTGTGTCAAATGCCAACATTCTTGGATCCACAATTGAGAACAAGAGATTTGCTTCTAGAACCTAAACTAGAAAAGTTAATACAAATTGTTGTTTCAATTGAACAATTTATGGATCTTAATATCATGCACTTTCAAGAAGCTATAAGAAGGTTAAAAGCCTATGAAAAACGCATAATTTAAGGAGAAAAACGTGCATGACAAGCTTTTATTCAACAAAAAAAAGATGGAAAGGAATATGTCAAAGAACATAGATGTGAACGTGATGGTCATGGAATTTCAAAATCAAGAGAAAATAATAAGTGACCGAGGTAGATATTGAAGTCATGGAGAAATAAAGATGGGAATCAATTCCAACAAAGTAAGGATCATATAAGATGCTACAAGTGTAATGAACTCGAAAACTTCAAACATGAATTTCAATTCCATTGCGGTAGAAAATTAAGGAGGGTAATCTAACTCGATACGAGAATAATCAACCAACATTACTGTATAAGGAATTGAAAGCAAGTCTTGAAGTTTAAAACTAAGAGATCTAAATAGAAAATATAAAACTTAGTTAATATTTAGTAACTACTAAAGTTTAACTTAATTAAAAGAGAAGGTAACTATATAGCAAAAAGAATTATCATGTTATAAACAAATCTTATAATGGTTTCATTTAAGAGAACTTACAAAAATTAACCGCGGGATGATCCATCCCCAATAGTCTAGCGACCGAAGCTAGTAAAGGCACACATTGACATATGCAAGACAAATCATATTCAAGGTGTTACTCTAGCCATATGGGTTAAGACTATAACTTTTCCCATTTTTGGAATAAAAATTGTTTAGATTAATATAGTAAAATCATTTCCTTGATGGCTTAAATATGAAGGATAGATAGAGGAGCAATATATAGGATTCAAGTTCATGATCGATCTATGTGCAGTTAGGATCTTGAAATTAACTGCAAACATACTACCTTCTGATTAAATGTGCCTAGCTTTATATATGTGTTCTTTTTCGCTGAACCTAGGTCGTTGGTGGTCAGTCGATCAAAGAAGCGTATATTTCAGCCATCTTAAACGTCATGGATCAATCTATCATATGCTATATTGATACAAAAACAATGTGTGAGTATGGCTTTAAGAAATGGTATATATATATTGTCAATGGAACAGGAAAATTGTGAGCATATTCGGGAAAATTTGAATCCTAGCTTATAACCTACTTTCATGTGTTTAAAATTAATATTCTTAATATTTCTAACCATATTAAAAGTGTTTATAAGTGTTTGTGGTATAGATACCGAATGAATGTTGTTGATAAACAATATACCAATATTATTAACTCTAAATGTATGTGGGTGTTAGAGATATTCATACCAAAATACAAAATATCTACCAAATATACTATAGAAAGATATGTACGTTGACTAATAGTTACAAGCGAAATATTGATTATTATTAGGGAAAATTGCCAAATTCTGTCACAGATAAAATGTGATAGATATTATGTCGCCATGAAATGATTCTGCACTAGATAATGACACTCCATTTCTGTAACTTCTTTTATGATCATTTCATTTAACTCAGACTTATTCGACTAAAATCAATCACTCTATCTCTTTTAATATACAAGATCCTACAATAATCACAAGCAACAATAAGTAAAGGTAACCTTTTTCAAAAGAAAATTGAAAAAGATTAAAGCTTTTAAACAAACACATGAGGAAAATCACACATTCAAGCACAATATAACACACCCAGTATGTGATATTCAAGAACCTGATGAACTGCATCCAAGACGAAGCTCAAGATCGATACCCTCAACCGCCAAATCGGTCTTCTTCTTCTTCTTCTCGTTATCGTGACTAATTCGTTCATTGTGTTTACGATCTACAGATGCTGATGCTTCAATATTCGAGCTATGAGGAAAATTCATCAAGTTATTGGCACTGGGACGAGGCGTAAGGGAGAGAATACGCGACGAATTACCACTAAAATGGTTTAAAGATGTAGGTTTGAAGATAGCATTAGGGTTTGGTAAAGAAAACAGAAGACATACACCACTATCTCCAACAAGTTCTTCAGCTAAATTAGGGTTTTTCAAGCTAACTTGTGCTTGATGGAGCCGAGCCCTATCGCGACGATGCACGTTCATGTGACCGCCAAGAGCCTGAGCCGATCGGAACTCTCGTCGGCAAAATGTGCAGGTGTATGAGCGCGGTGGCCACGTGGCTCCCATGGCGTTTCCGGCGTCTTCTGCGAAGGCTTTGACCTCCCACGAGTCATCGTCTTCGGGCGAGTCGACCGACATCGAATTAGGGTTCCACATCCACAAGAATGTGGTGGTGATGGTGGTGGATCTGGCTAGGGTGAATTGGTGGTTGTTGACAAAAACTCAAGATCAACAACCACCTTGTAGTGAACGAAGCAACATTAATGGTGGAGAATGTTTGGATATGAAAATATGAGAAAAGATTGAATAACGATTTTTATATATATTTATTTCAAAACTAACAAAACCAAATTTTTAGCCAGTATATAGACAGACAGCGCACATAAATAACATATGCTGTTTTGTAAATTGTTTTTTAGTAGTTATTGAACAAGCATTCAGAGACACTGCTACAAAAGAATTAACTTAACTTAATTAGTATCGTATCATAGTTAATTCCGTCGGAAAACGGTTAGTGTACGTTAAGCTGATGATTACCCACCACTACAAAAGTGGTTTTAGAAGCAATGAAAAATGTTTATTGGAGCAGTTTTTCAACAGCTTTGAAACATAGGGGATTTCTGACATATTAGGCATTTACTGAGTTTTTTTTTCTTATTTTTTTATAAGTATGTGCCTCGTATTACAGTGGATAGTCACTGATGATTATAGAAAATAACGAAAATGTTATTTTTTATTCTCATGTTTAGGAAAAAACTGGGTAATCCTTATAATTTTTTTATATTTTTAAAACTAATTATGAGTGGATAGAGAGAAATTATAACAATAAAATTATAAAAAGATATTATTATATTAAAAAATAAGAGATAAAATAGTATTTTCTAATGTAACTATAAGAATGAGATGAGGAACTGGATGTTAATGTTCTTGCCGACTACACCTTGTAATCAAACAATTTCGCGATTTAGAATGTCATTAATTTACCGATGATTTACCAACGGATCCCGATAATCATTTTTTAATCTTTTAAGTATCTTAGTAATAAAACTTAAAAATGATTTATTTTTATAAATTTATTTATCGTCAATATGACAACGGATTACCGAGTATGCCCATCGGAAAATAGTTGTCCAGAAATCGGACAATAAACCGTTGGTAATTTTATTATTATAATTACTGATAATTTAAACTATATACTATCAACTGTTTTCCTTAATCTGTTTCATCGATAATTGCTTCTTTATAGATTTCTAGTTTAATCTTTTGTATTAATTTGGTTAATGATAGCTAGAAAATAATAATATTATTATTATTATTAAAAATTGGATCTAATGGGATAAAGCTACATAAAGAGAGAAGAGGGGACCAATATCATCTTACCATAATAACTTAAAAAACCTGCAGGTCCTATCTTCGTTTCTTAGCTGTATCTTTACTTGCAATGTTTTTTTTTTGGAATCCGTGATATGATGTTCCATTTTACTCCCATTATATTTATAACCATTGAGAGCATGCATGTTTAGTTGCATAATTGTTCTTATCATATTCACTTCTTCATAAAACTTTTGTTTAATGTACAAGAAGTTATGAAAATATGAGATACGTGAGAGAAATTAAGAAAAGTGACAGTGGTAACGATGACAAACCATTGTGAATCTTTAAGGTTTGAAAAGCTTCAAAATTACATAGACATAATTTAGATCAATTTTAACAGATCGGATATTAGGTGTCTGTGTGATATGATGGAAGAGAGAGAAGGGTTAACTAATGACGTGACACGAAGAGAGGGTCATGATTATCAGTGCAGAAGGTTACACAGATGGGGAGGAGGGCCGGTTTGTGATAGCGGGAGGAAATAGAAGATGGCGCGCCTAGAGGGGAGAAGAGAGTAGACTGGTTTGTGGCCGGTCAATATGGGTAATGCTAAGTGCGGAAAACATTTTCGTACACTTACCTACTGTTAATATAGTCTTATAAAAGAAAATGTAGAGGCAAATAATTGTTTTTACGATTTATATTAAAGTTGAAATTCTAGGGTTTTAATACATGTGTAGAGCCTTTTTTTTTTAGAAAAACAACTTAACCTTGTTTTCATCGTGCTATAATATTTGTAATGAACCGAACAAGCTCAAACAAAACATTGTTCGTGTTCATTAATTAAGGAAATGAAATTGTTCATGATTTGTTCATGAACATTTACCGAATGAGTTTTCTTGTTCGTGCTCGTTTATTAATGATATAAATTGTTATAAATGGTTCACGAACACTTATTGAACATAAATAAACACAAATAAAAACAAACGAACAGAAAAAAAAAATATTTATGGACATAAATGAATACAAATGAAAGTTTGTCAAGCTTTAACACACAAATAACATAATTATCCGACATACTCGACTTAATTATCATAACTATAATTAACATAAAAATTAAGAAGTTGGTCAAGTTTTATCATCAAGTGAAGTTGAAAATGGTCATATGAGAATGTTGGCAAAGACATAGTATAACTAGGGTTGCATATTTTTAAAAACTAAAAACCAATAAAATTAATATATATATAATATATAATCTTTAATTAATGAACAAACACAAACGAACATAAACAAACATATTATCGATCATTCACGAATATAAATAAATGAACATGGCATCTCTTCATGTTCATTCATTTAACTTAACGAACATAATTTTTTTGTTCGTGTTCGTTCAATTAATAAATAAAAAATTTATG
>BJCN01290890.1:0-15086 GCA_018326445.1 Flaveria brownii
TATGCGGCCCTTTACATATGGCAATCCAATAGTTCGGATCTATACCTCTAATGTAATTCTTGAACCTAATCTTCCATTGCTTAAATTTAGATTTGTGTTTAAGCATAGGAGGTTTAGGAGTATGACCAAGTTCAGAGAAAGTATGTGGATCCATATTTAATAAGTTGTTTTTAACTTGTTTGAATAAAGATTAGATTGATTGTTAAGCCCACCTAGTCCAAATAGTCCAAAGCAGGCTTATATAACCAGGTCTGCTTAGTGTAGGCAGAGATTTGTTAAAACGTTTTTTGTAATTTTAAGAATTTTTTTATGTTTCTGTTATGATTTTATGGTTGAGCAGTTGTTCACAGATTTGTTCTTGATGGTGACTATGGATGAACAGTGACTGTCGAAGTATTTCAGTAGATATTCAACTTGTACACTGAGTAGAGGTAGTCGAACACTCTACCAACAACTTAATCACCAGATCAATCGATTTTATCTTAGATCTATATAGATCTGAAGAAGAACTGAGAGCCAAAGCTTTGATACCAATTGACTGGGTTGAGAATGATATTCTGTGTTCTTGTGAATCAACAAGGACCGAATATGATGATTGAGTCAATGATTGTAAGGCGGAATCAAACAATCACAGAACATTGAATGCATGAAATACTCATAAATGCTCTTTGTATTGATTAAGGTGAATGGTTACAATAAATGCTAGGGTTTGAGCAATCTACAATAACAATACATCTCGTGAACATAAGATGAAACAAAATATTCTGATTGTCTAATGTGTATTCTCTGTCTATCGTCGGTCACCTCACATACGAGGATTTCTATTCTATTTATAGGTGGACATGAAGCCTTTACAAAAGACTAAATTACCCCTATACTATAGTCTAATCTAAGTACAAAAAGTCTTCATCAACAATTATTATTGTTCATCCGCATTAACTAATGCGGTTGTGTTGATCTTCATCAGCATTTGTTTTTCTTCTATCGCATTAGTGTTTGGTCATCATCATTGACAAATGCGGATGAACAAACACTTGGCGCATTTGTTGCTAAGCAGCCGCATTAACTAATGCGGGTGTACAAACACTTGTCAGCATTTGTTGTTTAGTAATCCGCATATACAAATGCGGATACCCGACAATTGGTCTTCTTTTATTGATGCAGATTATCCATCCGCATTGATTCTTGGACTTGGGGAGATTTCTAGAAGAACAAGTATCATCCACTACTTCAATTGGCATGTATGATTCTTTTAGGGTCCTGCAGATGGGTTGTTGGTGCTTAAACTCATGAGAAATAGGGTTTTCGGGGGGTGCAAACAAGTTCACCGACCTTGGTCCTTGTTCTACCTTTAAAATATACCTTTTAAGATGTTGAGAGTTCCTAAAATGCAGTAGGTGTTGCAGAAAGTTTCTGTTTTTGGACAAAAAAGTAAGATTTTGTTGAAAAAGGGAGGAAAACTCAAGAAATGATTTTCTTTGGGTACATTGATACTGACATTCCAGAAGTTTTGTGTTTTTGGAATGATTTGGAGAGTATTAGGGATGTTTATTCATGCGTTTGAGCTGGATCACCTTGTTTGTTGAAAAACCTTAAGTGAAAAAACACTTTAGTTTACCTTCTTGCTTTGTTTGCTCTTGGTTGATGTTGTGATGAAGCTATCTTTAAAGATTTTGGTTAGAATGGTGAAGAAATGAAGAAATCTTGAAGGATTTAGGCTGAATTCGTGGGGTTAGAGGGAGAGAAATAAAGTTGGATTTGAATTTGCATGTGCGTGGAAGAGAAGAGTGGAGTGTGGTTATGGATTTGGGCTTTTTAGGGGAGAGTGAGGGGTGGTGGATGGGGTGGCCAAATGAGAGGGGGAAGGAGGGGTTTTATTTTATTATTATTATTTTTTTAAAATTGTTGTGTAGTGTGGTAGATTGTAAATTTTAGTGTTTATAAGGTTTTTAAGAATGTTACAAGACATATGTATTTATGTGTGCCGTAAATGTGTGTGTACACACATATGATTTGTTTTGTTTAAATTTTTAATTTTAGTACAGATTTTGTATCTTTCTAAATTCTCTTAATGATTTCTAGATTAAAGCAAGTCATAATAGAATCTTCCAAAGCAATTAAGCATGTACGCATGAAAGAAAGAAAAAGGAAAAATGAAATAATGCATGATTAAATTGAAGTTTAAAGTAGAACCTAGAAGTTGGTTGTTACAAATTGACATCCTTCATAGTTACTATCATAGTTACTACATGAGGAAGACTTCTTGTTGATGTTGCATCCTTCATAGTTACTATCCGTATATCCATAAAGATTTAGGTTCATAATCCCAATTTAGGTCCCCCTTTAAGATACTTAAAAATCTTGTTGGCAACCATCAGATGTGATACTTTTGGAGTATCTTCGAATCCGCACAAGTTTTTAAAAAACATAATATCTGGTTTCCTTGCTATGAGGTACATAAGATATCACATGATGGCTCTATATTGTTGCTAATCACTTGCTTCCCCCTCAAGATAGAAGCTAAAGATCATGTTTCAGACATAGGGGTTTTAACTACTTTATCATATATACCTTGAAATCTCACTAAGAGTTGTTAAACATTGCTAGATTGATTTAGAAAGATTCCATTAGGTGTTTGTTTCACTTGTAGTCCCAGTAAGAAGTTGAGTTCTCCCATTAAACTAGTTTAAGGACTTTATAAGACTCTTAGAGTCTATACACAACCTCTTATTTGTTGATGTGAATCCAAGGATCGAAACAGGGAATTATCACTACTCGTTGTTTAATTGATTGATGATGAAATGACAATCGTAATATGAATCAACAATGAAGAACAATTCATATAAATGTAAAACAGACGAATGTAATAAATGAACAAAACAAGTATGATTCAAAAGTTTTTCACTAATATGATTAACGATTACAAATGATCAAATGATGAATGAGTGATTGCTATGACTGATTGCTAGGGTTCTAATGATGATGATTTGGTGTGTATTGTTATCCTTGCTGTTATGGCTACCAGGGCCTGTTGTGTTGCAATCGGTGCCTTAAAGTGTGCACCTATATCTCCTATTTATAGGCTTTTGATTGTTACTGTTGTGGTAACAGTAACTTCCTTATCGAGATAGAAAGTTACTCAGAGAATTTCTTGAGGTAACGTTCTCCAACTAAAATGATGTCATCCTTAGAAGTTGACTTTGACTTCATTTTAGTGTTTGACTTGTTAACTTGATGTACTTGGTGAAGTACAAGCATATTTTGGTCATCCGCAGGACTTGCGCCTTCCGCAGGAACTTTTTCTTCTCTAGGGGTTATCCTTATCTGTAGGACTTTGTTCTTCCACAGAAGATCTTAGGATGCACACTTGTTGTTTTTGACACTATCTATGAAAGAACATTTGGTTCATCTATAGATAGTTTACACTTGGTCAATTTTATAAATTTACAAAGTATGTTGTTATTCCTACAATCACAAATAGATAAATGCAAATAATAGGTTGACTTATATATACATTGCATACAATAAGATATATAAGAATTCATTATAAAGATTGATTAAAGTTCTAAGCCTATACAAAAGATCTAGTCCTAACAATATTCCCCCTTAGGCTTAGACACTTCTAATCAACTCTTCAGCAATGATAGTTCTTTGACTCTTGCAACCATCTTTTTGTTGAAGAATGATACAACTTCCATTTGATCATCATATTAGAATTTGATCTCCATTCAGCACATCTTTTTCAAGGTGTAAAAATTTAACCTAAGAATATCTTCCTCTATTGTTAAAGTTGCAACAACACTGTTAGTGTTGACAACTTCAAGCTCATCTTCATCTACATTCTTAATTTAGTGATAGATGGCGTTTCAGATCCTACTAGCTGGCTAGCTTCAAATCTTCCTCTTTTGTGAGCCTTGGCATTAAGCTTGTCAATCACTTGTATTAATTGCACATATAAGCATAGATCATTTTGTGCTTGTTCATCATTGAGCTTTGGGAAATATTTGTCATGTAGATAAGAAATGTATCTCGGATGCAAATTTTTTATCTCGAATAGATCAAAAATCCTTATGCTAGGAGCTTTCTTCTTATCTTCATATCTTTGCAGCATCAGCTCCATTGTTTTACCAAAATATCCCAATTCTATGATAGGATGGGTGTATTGATTTCCTTCAAAGCTTTTGATTAATGTTGTAAGTTTGTTTGTATGCCCAACCCATATTAGAAATTCATCATTCATAATATTGGAAGAGCTGCATCTAGGCCTTCTTTGCTTTTCTTTTCTTCTATTGTGCTCTTCATCTTATCTTTTAGCTTCATTCAGCACATCATACTTGAATTTTGTTAGCAGTTTTCCAAACATCACTGAGAAATCTCTTCCTCTGGGATGGTTAGGATAGTTCATGATTGGTATGCTTTGGAGATGTTTGATGTCGACATCGGGAGAGAAAAGATCAATTCTATCAAAGGGAAGTACTGAATCATCCCAGATGCCCTCTTGATGATGGCACAATCCCATTCTAGATCAAATTTTTGTGCTATGATTTGGTATTCTTCAACAGACATGGGAGTTGTGATGCGATAAAAGAGTTGAATCAATGTTGATTTTTGTTCAGTTATTTCTCTGACAGTTATTCCTAGAGGCCATATTTTACTAGGGAGAATATCCCTTGGGTCTTTGATCAGTATTTCTTTGCCCTTAAACATATCTTTGCTTTCCACAACTATCGGCTCAGCAGGAGTAGATTGATGACCATGGCTTGGATTTGTAGTTTTAGTTCTGAATCTTACTCCGGTTTCTAACTCAACTTTCATTACATATTCCATGATTTGTCTAAGCTCCTTGATAGATCTATCTTTTAATTCATGAAACTTATAGTTATGGCTTTGCAACCAACAAACAATATTGTATCTGTTAAGTCTTTTAGTGTCACCATGGGCCAGTTCTTGTTTAAGCTTTTCAATAGCTTGGAATTTGATGAAAGCATCATAGTTGCAACCTGGATTCATCAGACTGGCCACATCATAATCTTGAATAGCTTGCTTTATTTCATCCACATTCATCCTTTCTATGACATCATAGGGAAATCATTTGTTAATAAGATACATAAACATGGTAGATTCAGGTCTTTCTTCTAGGACATCTATTGTTGTAAGCTGCTCTTAATTATCTGTTTTTGAGCCTTCAACTCCTTTTCAAATTTGGCTACTGATGAATCCTTGCCATTCCCAGACATAATGCCATAGGGTTCTTGTTTAGCATCAGATGACGTATGTTGCTTAGGATTCATAGCCCTTTGTTGTTTGGTTTTCTCTTTGATGGTTGATGCAGTTGATTTCTACTTCCGTAGATCTTCTACAGATGTTGATAGATCAACATGTTTCTTCTACCGTAGGAGTTCTACTGTAGGAGTTCTACTGATGATATTTTCTTTGCCTTTCCGCGGAAGTGATTTTTACTTCTCGCATAGATTTGACATTAACAACAGTTGTTGTTGTTGATGGTGATTTTTACTGCTTGTTTAGCTCATGATGTCCTTCATTCAGCTGAGCTATCCTCTTGTAAATTGTCTTTAGCATATTTCTTTGCTTTGGAGGATAGGGTAGCTTGATTTCTTCAAGAACTTTGGGATGATAGGTTCAAATGAAACATTTTTTCCCTTACCCAAACCATCATGTTGCTCATCATGTTCATCAGAATCATCCAAGTCATCAGACTTATCATAGTCAAAATTTTAAGTCATTTAGCATTAAAACTTCTGATCCAGATGACTTAGTTTCACTCACCTCCTATCACCAGCATTTACTAATTGATTAATTTTGTTTGTTGATTCAATTTTAGTGCTTTGCATAAAATGATTTGATAAACTGTTGGTCATAGACTTAGGTAAAGGGGTATAGTTATCATTCAATGGGGGTGCACCAACATTAAATCCTAACCCGTACCTATTCTTTGATCCAACATGAGATTTAACAATTCTCGTATTACTGAGATGATAGTAAAAACATCTGAAGTTTCACTTCAGTTGATGCATGATCAGACATGGATTTTGTTGAAGAGGTTGTCAGATGCTCAACTAGGGGTTTAAATTATAATTTTCAGTGAAAAGTTTACCTAAATCCTTTGGTAAAGAGGTGATTTTGATCTGATATAAATTAAGCTCTATTATATGAGATTCATTCAATACCATTATTTATTTTACTTTATTAGCCAATTGTTGAGCATGGACTCTATATCTCTCAACCTCTTCAACACAACTTAAAGATCATAATCTTTCCTTTACGTCTCTAGCCATGGGTAGGACTTTGTTCTCCATGTCAACCATCAAAGCTTGATTTTACGTCTCTAGCCATGGGTAGGACTTTGTTCTGCATGTCAACCATCAAAGCTTGATTTTCTTCCAACACCTCTTGCTCATACATGCTCCAGTCACATGTTCCAGCTTGCAGTATGATCAATCCAGTTTCCTTGGTTTTACTTGCACCTGTTGATGAATTTGTGGCTGGTGGGGATAATTGGTTAGTTGAGGCTGCTTGAAGCTTCTACTTGTTGATTGTTGATGATACTGATGTTGTTTAGACTCATGTCATTGATTTTATCTCATGTCAGTTGTTGATTGTTGATTACATTCCCTTGAGAAATACCCATACAAATTACATTTGTAGCATCTCACTTTGGACTTATCAACACCAATTTTTGTTTTTTTATCTGCAACTGTTAATCTTTTGTTTCTTCCTAGATACATTTTTTACTTGTAAAGAATCATGGCCATTTTCCATTGCAGAGCCATCTCTTCAACTTCATCAGGATGTAGTTTCTCAATATCTTACTGGCTAATATGTGATGGTGTCAATGTACTACCCAGATAAGCTTGGAAGGTTGAACTGAATGCTGCAAAAGTTGCCTTCTATTCTTTTGAATCCAGAAACACAGTAATTGGTTTTTTTGATTGTTGGTTTTATTTGAGGAGGATGCCTTTGATGATGCAGCAGGTGTGTTTTTTCCCTCATCATTTCTCCCTCTTTCTTTTCTTGTTGAGTTGCTTTGAGAGTTGGATCTGGATGGCCTTTAAGCATAGAAACTAACTTCATCTTCATCATCACTCAAAGCACAAGAGATTCCATCTTCATGATTGGAAATAAAAGTTCTTCCAACACCCTTAGTTTCTTTTAAATGATACAGATCAATTGGTGCTTTTGTACTCTTGTTTCTTGTTTTCTCATCCAGATCAAGAGCTTCTACGTTAGCTACCAGAGTGTCTAGTCCAATGGCTTTGAGATCAAAGGTATTCTTAATCACGGATATTGTTGGTGTCCAACATTCAGTTAAAGTATGGACCATCTTCTTGTTCAGCTCCTCATTGGTGTATTTTAACTCCAAGATATTCATCTGAGTCACCAACTGGATAAACCTATGAAGTTGTTAAGGAACATATTCACCCTCAAAATGATAGAAAGTTTCATATTATGAGCTAAGGGTATCCTTCCTAATGGATCTAATCTCATCACTCCCTTCCCAAAGAGTGTGAAGAGTCTTACACAAGGAATTTGCTATTTTGTAATTTTCACACTTGATTAAGAGGTCTTCAGGTAGAGCCATAGTAAGCATACTATATGCTCTAATGTCAACTTTGAACTTCTTTGTATCCTCAGGTGACAGATCCTTCAAACTTATGGGTTGATAATTTTCCTTATAATCAGGTCCTAGTGTTGGTGGAATATAAGGACCTTCAGTAATCGACACCCATATATCATGATCAGTTTAATTCATATGATTCTTGAACCTGATCCAACTAGTGAATTACTCATCTTAGTTAAATTGATAACTGGAAGTTGGTAAGCTGATCCAACTAGTGAATTACTCATCTTAGTTAAATTGATAATTGTTAACTAAAACAGAAATTCTTTTGTGTAATGATCTAATTAATGACCAACTCTTAATTATCGGTTAATTAAGACATTAACGTCAAAATTAGTCAATCCTCTCTTAAATGAGATGAAATTAAGGATGTTTAATGATGGAATTTGTTCAAAATTGATTGAACAACTTTTGATTATTGATCAATAACACGAATCCATGAATCAATAATGATTTGATGAGGATCGGTGTTAATTGAGCAATGTAACAGTACTCGATGAACGATAAAACAAAATCTCATGATTTTAAAATTGTTTACACCAAATTGTTGAGTAAAATTTCTTCGTTAGCTGTTGATTAGCTTAATTCAACTTGTGTTTTGATTTCTTCATTCAATAACACCTTTGAATCTAAGTTATGAACTCTCAAGTCCTTATGAAAACCCTAAATCAATATTACTTGAAATCAACAGATCCAATTAGAAACCTGATAGATCAAATGGGATAAAAAATCAATTAAAAAAACTAACACCCATAGATCAATTGATCTAAATAAATAAGCATGTGGCTCCGATACCACCTGTGAATCCAAGGATCAAAACAGGGAATTATCAGGTTAGATTAAATCGAATAGTGATCATGGAATTATCACTACTCGTTGTTTAGTTGATTGATGATGAAATGACAATCATAATATGAATCAACAATGAAGAACAATTCATACAAATGTAAAACAGATGAATGTAATAAATGAACAAAACAAGTATGATTCAAAAGGTTTTCATTAATATGATTAACGATTAGAACTGATCAAATGATGGATGACTGATTGCTATGATTGATTGCTAGGGTTCTAATGATGATGATTTGGTGTGTATTGTTGTGGTCGTTATTATGGCTGCTAGGGTTTGTTATGTTGTATCGGTGCCTCAAAGTATGCACCAACATCTCGTATTTATAGGCTCATGATTGTTACTATTATGGTAACAATAACTTTCTTATCAAGCTAAGAAAGTTACTCAGAGAATGTCTTGATGTGACATTCTCTGACTAAAATGAAGTCGTCCACAGAAGTTGACTTTGACTTCACTTTAGTGTTTGTCTTGTTGACTTGATGTACTTGGTGAAGTACAAGCGTGTTTTGGTCATCCACAGGACTTGTTCCTTCCACAAGAACTTCTTATTCCATAGGAGTTGTCCTCATCCACATGACTTTGCTCTTCCGTAGAAGATCTTTGGATGCACACTTTTTTGTTTTTGACACTATCTACAGAAGAACATTTTGTTCACCCGTAGATAGTTCTTCCACTTGGTCAGTTTTAGAAATTTACCAAGTATGTTGTTATTCCTACAATCACAAATAGATAAATACGAATAATGGGTTAACTTATATCGGAACAAACCAATTACCAGATCCACCTATCATCTTCGGCATAACCATTAAAAGATTATTAAAAAAGCATGAGCCGTTATTAAAACATTATAAAGTTGATCATTCCCACCAAGAATTTGATCGCCGGGTCGTGCTAATTCCATACGAATCAGTACTGAGAAGCATGTGCAGCAATGGCACCAAAGATCAAATATAGAGTCCCTATATCCTTGTGGTTAGTCGAGAAAATCCATCGGACCGGATTTGTCGTAAAATTGAGATTCTTTCGTTTTCTTCCTTATCAGAGAGGGGCCCTTGTTGAGCGGGGCTTCTTTTTGAAAAAGGGGGAGTGAGGGCTTTCCGGTCCTTCCCCAACCACTAACTTCCCAAGCCCCACCTACTATGTTGTAAAAGGCGGATGGTGCTAATGAAGAATTTACTAGTCACCCCTTAAGTAGCAAGATCATTCATAGTATCTAGCAAGATCTTAAGGTTATTCACATTCTCCTCCTCAATAACTTGGACTATTAATTCGTTGATGTTCCAATTACGGCCTCGTAGGAAATTATGCCGATTTAAAAAAGCTAGAATCAAAGTGTCGATAGCTTTTTTGGCATCAACAAGGGCTTATATACATTGCATATGATAAAATATACAAGTATTCATTACATAGATTAATTAAAGTTCTAATCCTATATAAAAGATCTAGTCCTAACAGTTGACTCAAATAAAATGACATGCGTATATACTTGTACTAGAATGATATTCAAATCAACTTTCTTAACAAAGAGTATTTTCTCTATGGATCCTCTAGTGTATCCATTTATCAGAAGAAAGGTAGAGAGTGTGTCATACCATTTCTTAGGAGCTTGATGAAGCCCATAGAGAGCTTTATCAAGTTTGCAGATATAATATGGAATCCTCAAACCCAGGTATGTAAAAGACAAACTTCTACATCCATCTCCCCCTAGAGAAATACACATTTGACATCCATTTGAAACACCTTGAAGTTTTTAAGGTAGTAAAAGCAAGAAAGATTTTGATTGCTTAAAGCTTGGCAACAAAACAAATACTTTATCATAATCAGTCCCTTTTTATTGTGTGTACCATTGTACCACAAGTCTTGTTTTTTTTCTTAATACCAATGCCTCTATTATCCTTCTTGTTTTTCAACACCCATCTGCTTCCTATTGCAGCCTTTCCTTTAGGAAGTGCACATAGTTTGCA
The DNA here is from genome assembly GCA_018326445.1 of Flaveria brownii. Classification (NCBI taxonomy): domain Eukaryota; kingdom Viridiplantae; phylum Streptophyta; class Magnoliopsida; order Asterales; family Asteraceae; genus Flaveria; species Flaveria brownii. Next base: position 10,457 of record BJCN01290890.1, read on the forward strand.
TACCTTCTATCTTTCAAATTAAAGAAGCTCATCTTGCATAGCTTCTACCAAACTATTATATCTTAAAGCTTCATTTACTTTCTGTGGTTCTAATTGAGAAAGGAAGCATAAGAACACATAGATGTTTTCCCTATGTGTCTTACTTCTTGTCTTGGCACTGGCATTGACACTTCCAATGACATTATCAAATGGGTGCTCTTTATAAATTCTTGGTCTTGGAATTACTTAGAGTTGTTGAGAAAAATCCAAATTGGAGAAGTTTGTTTATAGGGAGTTTGGCAAATGCATTATTTTGAGTGACTGAATCATCTACCGAATTGACTCCTTTTTTTCAAGAGATTGTATAGAGTCTTAATGATCATGAGACTCTTCATCTGATGAGTCATTATGAGCATGTGATTACTGATTCATAATGTTTGTGGTACTAGCATCTACTTCTACTGATTATGGCTGGACTGGATCAGCAGTTGATATGTTATGCCTGAGACCATATGGTAAATCATCCATTTAGTCTTCAGCATTGGTAACATGTTGTAGGACCAGTTAAGTGATGTTCAATATAATCAAGCTCATAATGAGGAGGGTGTTAGAACACCTAAAAGTTCAAATAGGGTACCAGATTTATATGAAAGATACTAACAACACCAGTAACTAATGAGACAAAGCAAAGAACAAGAACAAGATAAGTATGGTTTTCAAGAATGCTATATATTGCTCTTAAATTCTATTACTAGTGTTACAAAGCAAAAAAAGATATACAAGAACCTGAGATACTTTATACAACATCCTACAGCCGACTATACTTTGAAAGCCAACTGTAACATTAGTCTAGACAACAAGATCAATGTAAAGTCAAAAGGCATATTGCCTTTTGACTTGTCACTATGACATGCCATAGCTCACATCCAAATCTATTACAAAAAGGATAAAAGGCACAAATTAGAAACTTACAGACTCCAAACCATAATCTACTTTTTACTAAAGCATGGACCTTTTCACCAACTTGTATAAGTTTGTGAGTTTTTAGAGTGGCAGTGGAAAGTTGGCCATCTTTATGAAAAAGTTGATCAGAGAAAGCATGTCTTCTCTATTTTCAGAAGAAATCAGTCTTCTTTCTTTGGCTTCAGAAGACTTTGTCCTTGAAGCTTCGGAAGACTTCATCCTTGACCTTAACTTCAGGAGGAGCTCGACTTGGTGGAGAATGCAAGTCAACAAGATCCTATTTTCTAATCTTCTACTTGATCACTCTAATATGCTCATGCATAGTGCATGGAGATTTAGACCAAGCCTCCTTCTAGAAAACCCATACAACTTAAAGAAGCTCATCATCCTTTGCCTATCAGAAGACTTCTTTTGGCTCTTTTGGATGATGGCTCTTGACTTTGTAGCTTCTTTACTCATCTTTTTCTTAGCAACTTTTTGTTCTTTTAATACTTGTTGCTCAAGATTCTAAAGATACTCGAATTATATGTACTCATATGATATGGAAGGAAGTATAGATGCCTGATAGAGGCTTGTGGCACTCAAGTAGCTAATCATATTTTGTCTATCTACTTCGTTCTCTACCTGAGGTTTTTCAGTTACCACGACATCTGTCTTAGGACTTTCTTGAACTTGGGAGAGGGTAGGAGTATGCTTGTGATCCTTTTCTGCCTCATTTCTTCTTTGATCTTAAGGAGCAATTCTGCTTCCTCTGCCTCCTTCCTCTCCTTTAATAGCTCTGTGTCTACCACTTCACTGAGTTCCTATAAGGGAAGAGAGATAAGTTCATCTATGTTATAGTTTCTGGTCCCAAAGTAGTTTAATCTGGTTTCCCTCAACTTATTATCTTGTGTATTTGGCCTGGGGGTAGCCTTGATTGTAGCCTCCATAAAGCCTGGTGCCCACATGAACTCTCTCCCCTTAGATTCCTCTTCCTCTCTCTCCTCCTCCTTAATCTCCTCAGTAGTTAGTTTCCATTTCCCTTTGTCACTAACAGACCTTGGTGACTTAAGGTGGAGAGAGCTTTGGCCTTCATTGATTGGTTCAGTAGTCAAGCTCTTACCTTAGAGTGGTTATGAAACACCTTCACCGGCTAGTTCCTCGCTGAGCGTAGAAGATGTTAAAGTAGTTCCTTTGACAAGGTTCACAGGGTCAATCACCAGGCCTTAAGTCAAGGTTTCCCCTTTGAAACTAATATTAGGGTCAACCTTAACATCCAGTTGACCAATGACATTGCATGTTAGCCTTTGTCTTCTCCTTTGTCCGAGCTCTTCAACAATCCCATCTTGAATCCTCTCAGCCAGTCTGTCAGCTTGCATGTTTTGACTTGGGTCGGCAAGTGACAGGTGGACTAAAGGAAGACTGTCATAGTACTTTAGGTCTTGAAAATTGAAGACCTATTGATGCCCTTGAAGTCTATGCAGAATTAGGCTCGCCTGTCAGCATCATACCTCCACCTTAGTATTTCATTCTCAGCATCATAAGGTAGGGTAGACATTGCCCTTCAAATTCCCTCCTCAAATAGACTTTGTATGGATAGTTGAAAGTGAGGGTGGTGAATCTTCAATGTCCACCTCCTAGCATCTGTGATTGCTAGGACTTTGTCCCCCTTTTTGGTAGTATCACTGAAGATCAAGTATAGGTTGGACTCACCTTAGTATTTAGTTTAATTTGCTTTGTTTGTAATAGGATATTTGTTAATTTGTTTTATATATGTAATTTGTAGTTAGTTTGTATTTTGTAGTAATTCACACTAACCCAGCGAGACTACGAGCGAAACTACGAGTGAAACTATAGTTTTGCTCGTTGTCAGTTGTCTTAGGTCACCCGGCGAAACTGTGTTTCGCAGCCGGGTGAATCTAAGCTGTGGTCTGGGTAGTTTCACTATCCAGCAAAACTACCAACGAATCTAGACTCTGCCTACATAATGTAATGATCAAACTTTTTGTGCAAGTTTTGCACAACCCTAATCAGAAACTATTTGTTTTGCATTACTCTTTCAACTGTGTATTCGGCTAGAATCAGCATTTACTTTATCATTGAGCCTTGTTCTTGTGTTTTGATTCAATTTTGGATAAAATGGTTACATTTTGAATCTCTTTCTATAGATTGTTGTTTTGTCATTCATTTTAGTGGGTTTTGATTCTGTTTTCTTATCATTTGCACTATTCATCAATCATTAATGGACCAACAATATGGTATCAGAACAATTGTGCTCTTGATTTGTTGACTTGTGGTTTTTTCGAAAGTTTTTTTTAAATCACTGTTTTGATGGGTTTGTTGGACGATATACATAGTTGTTTAACCATTTAAACAAGAAAAATGCAACAAATAAGGGCTTAATTTCATGTTTTATAATCTGAAAATTAAAGGTCATAACTTTGTGTCAACAAACCCAAGATCATAGGATCCTTTATATGTGTTTGAACAAGCTATCAAGAAGAATAAACAACCAAAACAATACAAAAGATACAACCTTTGTAGAGCTGCAGAAAAAATGATTTTGGATGAAGATGGGGCTGCTCTTGAATGACCAAAACACCAAGGAGAGGTTTCCTCAACCTACCATACCCACAAGCATCAAGCAAAGACCTTTCTTGCTAGGATTTTTACACCAAAACCACAAAGAACCTTGCTGAAAATCGAGTTCCAGCCGTGTATGTCTTCAAATTGGAGAGGACTTTTTGTTCTTGTGGTTCTTTCATATGAGAGAGAGAAAAGTGGAGTGTGTTTTTTTCCAAGTTAATGTGTTTTGTGCTCTTAAGACACAAAAGCACCAACTCCTAAAGTGGGGCGGCCGGATTGGTGAAGAGGTGGGGGTTTTTCCCCCAAAACCATTCTCCAATAATTAAAACAAATAACTTGTTAAGTTATAAAATTAACCCCTTTAATTTTATAACTCTTACACACTTTATTACTTTATGTTATTCAACTAATTTAAATAACATTTCAAATAATACACTTAAACAAAATATCCCTATAAGTTGTTCTATTTCATATGCAACTTATTTAGAAAACCCATTTTCTAAATTTGTGTAATTATTTAATTGCATGATCATATCATCAATGAAATAATAATTGGTGTTTGCTAAGCTTGTTATTGGGTATGCCCCGACTTGGATCATGACGTACTAACCACATCAATATTCTACGTGTCTTGGGCATAAAGAATCCAACAATCTCCCACTTGCACAAGATTCATAGAAGATTGATGCAAGCAGGAAATACCGCCTAACAACGGTTTACTACCCTTAATATGCATGACTTAGAAGCCACTCAATAACATCATCCCCTTCATGTATTCATCTTGAAATGATTTAGGTGAATCAATCATTTATCCTTTTGTTACAGATGTCATGTTAAATCCAAGGACACCAAATGATCATTCCTTGTTAATTTAACGTAATCAGGCCTTAGACATCTTGCTCTTAATGAATAAGAGGAACAAATTCCATCTTGACTACATACGTCTCTCACAATTACCTTATGTCATACCTAAACATAGCCTTATGTACTAACCATTATTTCAGAGCAGCGAAGAACTAGCTCAAGGTATAACACTTGGTGAATATCAAAACCCAATATGTATCTCAGGTCAGAGGATACCAAATGATATTCGCCTTTTCTCAAATTTACTTATGATCAATCT
>BJCN01290942.1:0-17325 GCA_018326445.1 Flaveria brownii
ACACACTATACACGTACGAACCGACCAAGTTTCGTAAGCATTGTACTAGCACGGGGCCGTGCTTAAACACTCCAGAAAGCCTATAAATAGAGGCCAAAGTCCATCTTTTGGGGAAACTTTTGGTGAAGGGTTACCCTATTTAATTCTCTCAGGAATCAAGTCTTAAAGACCCTTGAGAGGGTCGGAGGTGCATACAACACTTGGAAGAAGTTTGCGATTGTCAAAACATCATCCATTGTGGATCACCAATTTGATTGTTCCATTTCACCAATGAATTCATATTTATTTTCTATGTTGTTTGTTGTTATGTTCAAGCTCATTATAAGCTAAACTCTCATTATCGTCTTAAATGGATGATACTTATGTAATTATGATAAACTAAGAGTGTGATATATGTTATGTTAATGTTATGGTAATCTTAGTTTTTATTCGTGAAACTTGTCTTCATAATAAATCCATGGCTAATTAATTAGAAATGGTTATTAGAAGTCATATAACTTCAACTTTCTGATCATATGCAGGTCCCTTTTATTAGTTTAAGAAATCTATACTAATTGTTATGATCTTTTAAAATTAATGGTATGTTAAAACGGAACTTCATCAACTCTCTTTCTAACATTAAGTTATTTTTCAAAAATCATATGTTGAAAGGTTACACGAGATCTACCTAAATTACTAGTGGCTTGGATTGATTAACATTGTAAGTTACTCGATATTGGTGTCCTTGTCACTACGAAGCTGGTAGACGTGAAATCTGCATTGGCTCATGTTTATATACATCAACATAGCTACTTATACTTATATCTTTAATCACACCATAATATTCATCAAAGTTACATAAGTGTAATCTAATTAGGATGATAGCCTTAATTCACTGTTTTAAAACCCAAAAGTCTCCATTTTACTTTTACTTTTATTTTAATTATTGTTTTTAAACTCTAAAAAATTAGTTACATCAATAAACTTATCATTTTCCCAAAGATTATTGAGTAGGCTTGGTGTGTTCATGGACTGATACTCGGTTCTTACCAACACTATATTATCACATGACAGGTGCACTTGAATTTTGTGTGTGTATTTGTAAAAAAATCCTTATAAAAATATATACACCTTTCACACACATCAAGTTTTTGACATTGTTGCAGGGGACACACGGTAGTTTTGAAAAACAATCTGAAATCTTGACTATCTTGTTTATATCATGTTAATATTTTTTGTTCAAATTTATTTTATTTAGTTAGTTTAGTTATATTTTCCTGATTCATTCTAAGCCTTAGTTAGTATATGCTTCCTTAAGTTAGTGTATGTTTGACTCGTCTAGTCCCGAACTTGTTTGGCCTATTTTGAAACCCGAACAACTTCTCCATCAAAGTTTCCCGAAAGACCACGACCAACAGCAACAATCATCGAAGAAGACATTTTGAAAGGAACACCATCTGGAGAAGACATGGCTAACCAAGATGAGGAAATGAAGATGACACACTATGCCACACCATCAATTGCTGTTTATGAGTCTAGCGTTGTCCAACTTGCAATAGCGGCCAACAATTTGGAGATTAATTCTAGGATCATCCAACTCGTAGAAAACTTTGTTCAGTTTCACGAATTGCACGATGAAAATCCTAACGTTCACATCTCACGATTCCTTTGTATCTGTGCAACTTTCAAAATCAGCAACTATTCAAATGATTCAATTAAACTAAAACTTTTTCCATTTTCACTTTGAGGCCGATCCATTGACTGGTTTGATTCGCTTCTGCCTGGTTCTATCACCACATGGGCGAAAATGACTGAACAATTCCTTTTGAAATATTTTTTACCCAGCCAAACTGAGAAGCAGAATCACAAACTTTCGTCAAGACGATGATGAATCATTATACGCAACATGGGAGAGATACAAAGGTCTCCTTCAAAGATGCCACATCACGGACTTGATCTATGGCTGCAGTGTCAAACCTTTGACGATGCAATTAGCGGAGCACACAAACAAGTTGTCGATCAAAGTGCGGCAAGAGATTTTGGAAATCTCATGCCAACCGAAGCATACCAAGCCCTAGAAAAAGCAGCTAAGAAAAGATTTACTTATAATCCCTTAAGAAACAAACCTAGTTCTAGAGGCATCCATCAAGTAGGCTCTGAAACCCTAGTTACAGTCCAATTACAAGCCCTAACCAAACGATTCAAACAATTGCTAGCCGAGATGAAGAAAATTCCAACACGATGAACACACATATGAAGATTCACACAAGCCTAACTAATACCCACAATGAATTATGATGGTTGAATATTTTGATTACGTAGGAGGCCCACGCAATTCATATAATAACAACTCAAATTGGAGAAGCAACTCAAATTACAGAGAATATGGAATCAACCAGTTATCCTCTAGATTCAACTGAACGCTACCCTACCAACAACAGAAACCACAATACCAAGGTCCAAGTAGTAGTAACCAAGGCAGTGGAGTATCATCAATGGAAGACTTATTACAACAATTGTTGATAACCACACAAGCTACAAATGAATACATCCGGAAATCTGATCGAAGAAACAAGGAGATGTTCCAAAGAAACAAACCTGACATCAAAAACAACAAATCATCATTGCAAACCATTGAACACCAAGTAGGTCAGACAGCATAACAACTATCTGAGAGACCCCAAGGAGCTTTTCCTAGTAACACTATGACAAAACCTAATGCACAAGTGAAATCCATCACCACAAGGAGTGGCGTAACCACTCAAGGTGATGCACATGCATTACAACCAATCATGGTAGAAACAAAAATCGAAACTCCAATTAATGCAAGTAATAAGCAAAAGCAACTTATTGCTATTGAAGAACCAGCCAAGAAATATGTACCACCATCATCCTATGTCCCACCACCTCTATATCTTGGTTGTTTGAGACAACGACGAATGGATTGTTCAAGCAACTTCACATCAATCTACCATTAAGTTCTTGAAGGGTGTGTTGTCAAATAGAAAGAAACATGAATAGTTATCAAACGTAGTTTTGAGGAATGCTCTGTAGTTCTTCAAAACAAACTATCTTAAAAGATGACTAATCCAGGGAGCTTTACCATACCTTGCATAATAGAAAATCTGTCTATTAGTAACGCCTTAGCTGACTTAGGTGCTAGCATTAACCTTATTCCTTATGTGGTTTTTGAAAAGTTAAACTTAGGCGAACCTAGACCGATCCACATGAGCATCCAGTTAGTTGATTGTTTCGTCAAATATCTGAGGGGCATTGTTGAAAACCTTTTTGTTAAAATTGACAAATTTGTATTTTCTTTTGATGTTGTGATCCTTGACATGGATGAGGACAAGAATGTTCCTCTTATCCTAGCTCGACCTTTCTTAGCAACCGCTCAAGATCTCATTGATGTTTGCACCGACAGACTTACGCTTCGAGTGGATGAGGATAAAGTAATATTTAACGTAGGACGACCATGAAACATCCTCAACATCATGACGACTCACTCTCTTACATTGATGTGTATGATTCAATCATAAGCTGTCATTTAAGGGAAGCCCTTGAAAACGAAGCTTGCACCACTCAATTAATAGAAGTCCAAACAACTGAACCCATCTGTGAAGATCAAACCATTCCAAAACCAGAAGTTGATAAGGCATTATCTCATCAAGAAGCATTCGAGATCATTGAACAAGAGCTAGAACCTAAAACTAAACCATCTATCAAAGATCCTCTGGTTCTATAACTCAAATAACTTCCATCTCATCTCGAATATGCCTTTCTTGAAAACACATCTCAACTTCCTATTATCATCTAATCCACCTTATCAAATGATGATAAGAACAAGTTGTTTAATGTGCTTAAGGCACATAAACAAGCAATTGCTTGGATAATCATGGACATCAAAGGAATTAATCCATCCTTTTGCACACACAAAAATATGATGGAAGAGAACTTCAAATCTACCATTCAACCTCAAAGACGTTTGAATCCGAACATGCAAGAGATTGTAAAGAAAGAAGTAATCAAACTGCTAGATGTCGGTTATTTACCCTATTTCTAATTCGCCTTGGATTAGTCCCGTCCAAGTTATTCCAAAGAAAGGAGGAATGACTAATGTAACCAACGAGAAGAATGAGCTTATTCCAACTCATATGGTTACAGGATGAAGAGTTTACAACAACTATTACAAACTCAATAATGCCACAAGGAAAGATCGCTTCCCTCTGCCCTTCATCAATCAAATGCTTGAAAGATTATCTGAAAAAATGTTCTATTATTCCTCGATGGTTTCTAAGGATATTTCCAAATTCTAATTTGCTCTCGAAGATCAAGAGAAAATGAAATTCACATATCCATATGGCATATTTTCTTATCGGTGAATGACTTTTGGATTATGTAATGCCCTTACTACATTTTAAAGATGCATGGTAGAAATCTTTCATGACATGATCGAATATTCTATAAAAGTTTTCATGGATGACTTTCCATTTTTGAGAACTCATTTGAACAAAGTCTTAAAAATCTGGAAAAGATGTTAGTTAGATGTGAAGATTCTAACATTGTCTTAAATTGGAAAAAGTGACATTTCATGGGTACTGAAAGAATAGTGTTAGGATGCAAAATCTCTCGAGCAGGACTTGAGGTCGATCAAGCCAAAGTTGACACTATTTCCAAACTCCCACATCCTACAGCCATGAAAGCAATCAGTAGCTTCATAGATCATGCAGGATTCTATCGATGTTTCATCAAATATTTCTCAAAAACTGCACGACTAATAACTCAACACCTCGAGAAAGACGCAATTTGTATTTTTTGACGAATGCATTATTGCATTCAATTTGCTAAAGGAGAGACTGGTAACAACTTCTATCATGTTTTCCCTTGATTGGACATTACCATTTGAACTCATTTGTGATGCAAGCGATTTCACGATAAGTGTCATGTTAGGCCAATAGAAAGACAAGCAATTCCAACTAATTTAATATGCGAGCAAAAACCTAAATGATGCACAAGAAAACTACAACACCACCGAAAAAGAACTTCTTCTGGTAGTTTTCACGTTTTACAAATCCAGCTCGTATCTCGTGTTTTCAAAAACTATTGTTTACACCGAGCATGCAAACTTTGTTACCTCTTCAACAAATAAGATACAAAACCAAGACTGATACATTGGATACTTCTAATCCAATAATTTGACATTGAAATTCATGATAAGAAAGGAGTAGAAAATCTATCAGCCAGTCATCTCTCGCATTTTTAATATTCAAATCATTCACAATCCGAGGAATCCAAGAAAAACAACAATTTTCCTCACGAATTCCTTATGCACATCCAATCTTCAATCGATGAATTGGTTTGCCGATTTTGTGAATTATTTGGCAAGCGGAATACTCCTTAAAGGAATGACCAATCAGCAAAAAAAGAAATGCTTTGATAATATTAAGCATTACTATTAGTAAGATCCATATCTATTCAGAATCAATGCAGACCAGCTTATTAGAAGACGCGTATATGAAAGTGAAGCACAACAGATTTTAAGGTACTGTCATGAGTGACCCATAGGAGGACACCATGGAGCAACTCTAATGGCCAAGGAAGCCTTTGACTCTGGGTTTTACTGGCCCACGATCTTTAAAGATGTTCCTAACATGGCACGCATATGTGATGCATGTCAAAGAGCAACCAATATCTTAACATGGGATGAAATGACTTTGAAATCCATTTAATTAGGTGAGGTATTTTATATATGGGGTATTGATTTCATGGAGCGATTCCCAGTGTCTTTTAGTAATCGTTACTTCTTAGTGCCAGTAGATTATATTTCAAAATAGGCTGAAGCTCAAGCCTTACCCACCAACGGTGCCTCGAGAAACTATTCTCTCGTTTTGGTGCTCCTAAAGCTCTAATTAGTGATTGTGGAATGGATTTCTATAACAGCCAACTCAAAAGAGCAATGGATCGTTATGGCATTCACCATCATTTTACAACTACTTATCATCAACAATCGAATTGGTAAGTTGAAGTCACTAACCAAAGCATCAAACGAATCCTAGAGAAAACAATAGGTCAAAACTATAAGGATTGGTCTACCAAAGTATATGATGCATTTTGGGCCTTTCAATCGGCCTACAAGACTCCCATCAGCACAAAACCGTTCAAACTGGTATACAGGAAGTCATGTCATCTACCTATAGAACTCAAACACAAAGCCTATTAGGCACTCAAGGCAGCAAACCTGGATCAAAAAGCTATGGGTAAGAATCGATTTCTACAAATCCATGAACTCAAGTAACTGAAAGAACAAGTATACAAGAACTCGAGAGTTTACAAAAAAAAGACAAGAAAATTCCACGATTCCCGATTAAAGAACACTAAACAATTTCGTATGGGAGAACATGTCTTCTTGTATAAATCTCTCTTTCGTTTGTTTAATAGGAATTTCAAATCACGATGGTCTGGACCTTACACTATTAAAGACGTTTTTTCCAACGGTGCCATCAAAATTGAAAACCACGATGGTTTAAGGTTCAAGTTAAATGGTCATCGTTTGAAACCATATACCGTGGACCGACCAAGATCTTCTAGGCAGAATTGCACCTCTGCCCCAGCGAAGACTAAGTATGGAGAAGGGTCACGGAGAAGACCCAAAACTGAAACAAAACACATGTACATAGATTTTTTCTTTAAAATTTTAAATTTTGGCAGGAATTTACAGGCCAATCATGGGGTTGTGCCCTATCAAGCACACCCCGTGACTATGACAACAATTTTCCTGTAATCTCTCCTGATGACTTTTGAATGTTGCAAGTCAAATTTATGTCAAAATCTTACCGTCACGGGGTCATGCCTAGCCAAGAACGCCCCTGTGATCACCATTCCCGACCTATATATAAATACCACACTTGTCCAGGCTTTCATCACACCAAATCCTTCTTAAAAAACATAAAAAAAAGATGAAAGAATCAAGTCACAAAAGTTCAAGCTGGAGCCCTATGAAGAAACCGCATTCTGAAACATGAGAACCGACAATGTAAGATGTTGGTCCACCAATGATCGAAAAACAGTGCTAATGATAAAAAAATCACAATCAAACACCACTAAAATGAGTATCAGAACAATAATCTATCAAAAGTGTTTCAAAATATAACCATTTTAAACAAAGTAGAATCAAAACATCAAGAACAAGGCTCAACGATAATGCAAATGAGGATTCCAGCTAAAATACACACAAGAACAATAATGTGAAATGAATATATTCTAATCAGGGTTGTGCAAAACTTACTACAAAAGATTACAATGATTTGTTTATAAAGCAGACCAGTTTCATTGATAGTTTCGCTGGGTAGCGAAACTGTTCTGACCGGATGCTTAGTTTCACCGAGCTGCGAAACATAGTTTCGCTGGGTGACCTAAGATTTCACCGGGTGACCTAAGGTAGCTAACCTACCAGCGAAACTATAGTTTCACTGGTAGTTTCTCTAGGTCAGAGCAAACTACTACAAAAACACAACCTAACTACCATTTACATATATAAAACAAACTAACATAGTTCCTATTACAAATAAAGCAAAAGAAACTAACTACTAAGGTGAGTCCAACCTATACTTGATCTTCAATACTCCTTCTAGGTTGGAACTCACCGGCTTAAGCTTGATTCTTCTCTTGAGCTCCAGCCTGGTCCTCCACTTGAACTTCATCTTCCTTGGCCTTATCAGTTACTTCCTGTTCAGCTCCGACCTCTTTTACAACATCGTCTTCATCATGTGCACTAGCTTGAAGTAATTGCTTTGTTAGATCTTGCACGTCCATCCTTGTTTCATAAGCTTGAATAACTTTCTTGGTTAGCTACCTGACTTCAGCTCTCACTCCCCAAGCTCTGTTAGCCACCCTCATGAATAGACTGGCTTCAGTTCTGGTTTCAGCTCCAGCTCCTGCTTTTATGTGATTTTCACATAATATCCTTAAATCTTAATCTCCAAACATAAAAACTTCCATTGGATCAAACAATCTGATCTCTAGCTCACCTTTCAATCTGATCACAACCCCCCAGTATTATTATCATAAAACCACTTGGCAAAATCTTGTAGCATCTAGGGAAGTGGATTAGGAACTTGAATTCTATTAACAGGTTTTGCAAGCTTTAATTTCAACATGATCTTTCCCTTGCCAGTCGCCCAATCCAGGTCTTTCTTTAACCTCCTTCTCTCAGGCTTGACAAAACCAAAAGCTTCAAAGTTGTCACTCAACCCCTTCTTAACTTCCTTTTCCAGCATCATAGCTCTCTCACTTGCATCTGCATCAATAAGTGGAATCTTTGCCAACCTCCTTAGATCCCACCTAACCAAGGTCTTAAAAGCCTTCCTCTTATTTAGGTAGTAGATCTTTCCTCCTCGCCTCTTGATCATAAATAATTTGATGTCGGCATTGTATTTCTAGCTTATTATCTTTTTATCAACATCTTTCTTGCTTGGTTCTTTAACATTTTAGAATAAAGGAGTTATCTCTTCTGCCTCCTTTTCTTTGTCAAACTAGTCTTCTTGGGCCAACTCTATTACATCTCCTTCAGTTGACCTGCTCCGAGCCACATATGTCATTGGCCTCTCATCAACTTCATAGTATTCTGGCTCAGAGCTGTAATCGACAAGTTGTTCACATCCTCTTCCTCTTCATCAACTAGCCTCATGTCAGGCTCTTTCCCTTTTTTCTTATCACCCTTTTCAACACGCACTTCTTCTCCAGTTAAGTCTTTTTCTATATCAAACCTCAAATTGAATTCAACCTAAGTAACTCCAATCCCTCCTACATTAACTTCCTTCTCAACCCCACTTGTTCCAGCACCTTATCCCACGTCACCAGCATCTTCACTAATATCACCAGCACCCTCACAAACATCGCCAGCACCTTCACCAACATCAACACTTGTATCTGCAGCTCCACTCGTGCCCTTTCCTACCCTTGATGAACCTTCTACTCTTAGGAATGAATACTTTGATGTATCAGTTGTATCATCAAGCTCCTCTTGAGTCATTTGATTAGGCAAGCCAGCAGCTGCTTTTTAGCTCATTTACCTCATAAAACAACTTCTTGATCCGTTTTTGTTGTTTTAACAACATGGTTTTCATCCTTTCCATAGCCAAATATTTTTCTTTTTCTCTCAACTCCTGATTAATCAGCTTGGTTTTCATCATGCTTATCTCGTTTGCCAAAGATGCACTGACATTTCTGATAACATCTTGATGTAGCTCAGATATGGCATCTTTCCTACCAGGTTGTTCTGAGAAGGCTTGCTGATTATGCTTTGTTCTCCTTTCAGTTACATTAGCCGGTTCACTCTCTTCAGCCCTTCTCTTGCTCCTCCTTTCCTTTTGTATTGTTACCTCTTCAACCACCTCTTCAATATCTTCCTTAAAGTCATACTCTTTTTCTTTCGCATACCTTTTTCTTTTCTTGATTGCTTCTTCTCTCTTTTCTCTGTTTTCCTCAGCATTTTTGTTTTCAGTCTCAATCAACCTTCTAATATAATTCCACCTCTCTGCTGGATACATGTTTTTCCACAAATGAGTGATCTATCCATTGAAATCATGTCTAACTGCAGAATAGTTAACAAATGTCCTTGTATTCATTTGTGCCAGTCTTTTGATTTCTCTGTATCTTGGCACATTTGGAATCAGATCGTCTATCACCATCTGGACAAATCTAGGGTATAACAACCATTTGTCATTCTTCAGGGCCATAATGTTCTCAGTCATACAATCAAATATTAGTTTTGCGATATTGGCCTTTTGACCTCTGTAGAAAATGATCATGGCCCTGGCCTAATGAATATTCAGCCCATCCGATCCTCCCTTCCTATGATCCAGACACATGATAAAGACATGGGCAATATATCTCCATTCATTTGATAGGAGAGATTTCTTGATTACCTTCTTGGATCCAAAAGGCGGCCCTTCATACCCTATGCTCCTGAATGCCTGTAGAACTTAGGCATCAGACAACACCACCTCTGGCCCACAGTCATCTTCCAATCGCAGAACTCTGGCTATAGTATCCATAGTGATGACAATATCATGCCTTCAATTCTAGCGACTATGCAGTTTGGCACCGATCCAATGTCATACTTTGATGATCTCCAGAAATCACTCACATGAAGGTCATAGATGGTAGGCATATAAGAAATGGCATAACATATGGGAGATTGCTTGAGCCATCTAATGCAGTCTCTGAATCCTAGAGCTTTAGGGTTCCCATCATCTAGTAAAGCAATGATATTGAACTTGTCATTGAACTTCAAGTTAGCCGTATTAGCTTAAATGAAAATAGTAGTAGGTTAGTTATTAATATATATACATAATTATACAAATAAAGTTATATAAAATAACAAAAAGAATTTAAGTTTTGGTAGTTTCTTTGCCGGTGAAACTGTAATTTCGTTGGGCGAAATAGTTAGTTTTGCTAGGCCAAACCACAAATTCACTAATACTTAGATATAGATTCACTGAGTCTTAGGCATTGAGTCATGTGTTTTAGTTATTAATCAGTTTCGCTGACACTTAATTTTGTAATTTAACCTAAGTGAAACTATATTTCGCTAATAGTTTCGCTCAAATTTAAACTCAAATTTTGTTGCCTAGCGAATCTATAGTTTCGCTGAAATATTTCTAGCAAAACTGTCAAATGTGCTTGGACAACACAACGTTACAGCTTCGCTCAAAACGGTGAACTTTCGTTCAGATTCGCTGGTCTAGCTCACAGTTTCACTGAACGAAACTGCGACCTTTCGAACTCAGCGAATCAATTTCAGACCACTTTTAGCCTAAATAAACACGATTAAAGCTGGGAACGAGGTCGCCTAACTAACCTAAACATAAAATGGCAGTGTATTTCAACAAAGTTCGACAATGCACGATTTGCATAAAATTGCCACAGAGAAACTAGGTTTTTTGTAGATTCGCACGAAATGAGATGCCCTTCTCACATTGTACACTACATACCACCTAGTTTCATTGATAATGAAATTATAGTTTCGCCCGTAAAGTCAATTGCTCACAGATGAGCTTCATTGCTGGTGAATCTATAGTTTCGCTTGGCGAAACTCTCAGCGTAATTATAATTTTGCCCATAGTTTCGCCATTTTTTAATATAAGTTTTATTTATATACAAACATTTGTTAGAAATAACTTCCTCACCCCACAATTTCGACTTATAGAAAACCAAATTACTAAACGATTTTAAACAGAAAAATAATATGAACAAATAAAATAAAATGAAATAGGATAAAATAAAATAAAATAAAACAAGATTAAAAAGGATATAATAGCATCTTTTCTTGAAGTTTTCCAGAGAATCAAGGCTTGGCGAGATTGTTGATATGCTTGGCCACTTAAACCCATGCCTTATTCTTTTCAACGTGTAATCTGCAGCTGTCTTAATCATATTTTGAGTGAATCTAAGGAACTCCAGTAACTTGGTCCCATAAACATTTGACAAAGAACTCATCTCGACATCAAGGTTTATTGAGTGTAATCATTGATTTTTCTTGAATAGTTCTGAGTTGACCCTGATGCATGCATATGATAGCATTATCATTTGACGAGACACTTTACTATACATACTTTATAATTGATGATGACAACTCCAGGTCTATACTCACGTATAAAAGAGGAGATGTTCATCTTATTCCAAAACATGAGAGCTTCAGGTCAATGCTTACGCATAACAGAGAAGATCATTTAAGCATGTTGATGAGAGCTTCAGGTCAATGCTTTCGCATAGCAGAGAAGATCATCACTCTAGGTCAATGTTCACACATAGTAGAGGAGATAAACACACAGTTTATTTTTCTATTTGGGCTAAGGGATGGGGAAGATCTTAATAACTTAGACCCAACACAGACTTAGAACAGACTCAAGACAGAAATCAGCCACTCTCAAACAAGTTTTTGACGAGACTTGTATCTTTGTGCAGGCCAAGATATCACGAGAATGATCCTTATCACCGAGTTCTTGATCTTTAGTTTAGCTGCACAATCTTTTTTTACTTTGATTTCTGACTGAGTTTACCATGCATATCCCAACACAAGTTGTTGACCTCTTTCTCACTTCTTTTTCTGGCATTCCTAAGAAGACAAAATTGAAAAACACTTTTAAAAGTGTATTCTCCCTCTAAATTTCTGTTTACCCACATGAGAATAAAAATTTTGTTTTCATCTATATTTGTAGACTAAAATAACTAAAAATAAATAAAATAAAAAGAAGAAATATGGGATATCGGAAGTTACGTGTCAAATGTAAAATATAGAAAAGGTTATTTACGACTAACTATACATTTTATTAGGAAAAGAGTTTTTAAGAAAGATATTAGACCCAACATAGAGATCAATTCATAAAAACAAGGTTTATCAAAAGTTTTTGTGAAAATATCTGCTCTTTGACTTTTTGTGTCGATTGGAATAATATCTATAAACCCATTTTCCTGAGCATCTCGGATTGCATGAACCCTTATTTCAATGTGCTTGGTTTGAGTATGATGAATTGGATTTTTGGCAATTCCAATAGCTGCTTCATTACCATAGAAGAGTGGTGTATGAAGAAATTTGATTCTATAATCCATCATCTAATGTTGGATCCAAAGCACTTGGCAGCAGTAGCTAGAGGCAGTAACATATTCAGCTTCACCTGTGGATAAAGATACAGTCGTCAGCTTTTTGCTTTGCCATGAAACAAGACAATCCCCTAGATATTGGCATCCACCAGTGACTAATTTCCTGTTCATCTTGTAACCTCTATGATCACTGTCAGAATAGGCATGCAAATCAAAGTTTCCTCATTTGGGATACCAAAGGCCTTAGCGAGAGGACCCTTTGAGACATCGAAAGATACGTTTAACAGCCTTTTCATGAGATTCCTTCGAATTTGCTTGATAACGGGCACAGTAGCACACAACAAATGTAATATCCGGACGACTTGTAGTGAGATACATGAGTGACCCAATCATAGAATGATAACGATGAGCATCTACGAGTTTCCCATTATGATTTGAAGTAAAGCACGTTTGAGCAGTAAATGTGGTGAGTTCAGGAGAAGTATCATCCATCTTGAATTTCTTGAGAATCTCCAGAACATACTTTTCTTGATGAATCAGAATGCCATCAGGCTTTTGTTCAATCTACAATCCCAAGAAAAAGCATAACTCCCCCATCATGCTTATTTCAAAGAGATCCTTCATCACTTCTTCAAACTCTCTACACAATTTCTCATTTGTTGACCTGAAAATGATGTCATCAACGTACACTTGAACAATCAGCATTTCACCATCAACTTTTTTCTTGAATAGTTTCATATCTATAGTGCCATGAAAGAACCCTTTGTTGAGTAGATATTGTGTCAAGGTTTCATACCATATGCGAGGAGCTTAATGTAATCCATATAAGTATTTATCAAGCTTATACACCTTATCTGGGAAATCTGGATCCTTGAAACCTGGAGGCTGACAGACATATATATCCTCATCAATGTTCCCATATTAAAATGCATACATCATGTCCATTTGAAAGATCTTAAAGTTCTTGTGGGCTGCGTGAGCAAGAAATATTCTGATAGCTTCAATGCGAGCAACCGGAGCAAACACTTCAGTGTAGTCAATTCCCTCCTCTTGAGCAAATCTCTAAACAACCGGCCTAGATTTGTTCCTGATTACAACTCCTCGATCATCTGGCTTGTTCTGGAAGACTGTATGGCTCCGTTCCCGGGACGCTTACAGCTGGTCATTCATCGCACTTAAAACACACAACTATATAACTTTACTAAAATCATGCAGGGGAAACTTTTAAAATAAACATTTCATTTCCTTTAAATAAACACTTTTGCCAAGTAATACATCGTTCATTACAAAATATTGTTCATTCGTATTACAACACAAAAGCGTTAAACAAAAGAATGCCATCCAAAAGAGCTGAGTAGCCACCCCGTGTCATCCTCAGCAACATTACCTACCAACTGGAAACACATAAAAAGTCAGCGCTTCTGAGTGAGTTCTAGTTTTATAATAAAACATACTTTTCTTTCGTTAAAACCATTTTTTTACTTTCATGCGATCATACATCATACGTACATATAGATAATATCATTATTGTCTTCATCATTCATTCTTTCATTCTTCCATTCTTTATCTTTCGCTCATTCATCATACTTTCTTGTCGTTCTTACTCTTTCATCTTTATCTCTTTTCTTTACATCAACCATAAACCTTACCCTTCTGTCCGTGGTACTGGACCTAGGCCAATCATAGACCTTCTATATCAGTGCATCGCACCTCTGGCCACAGTACCTAGGGTAAAGTTTATGTGTACCATTTCCATGTGCAATACCTTTCTGTCCGTGGTACTGGGCCTAGGCCTATCATAGACCTTCTATAACGGTGCATCGCACCTCTGGCCTCGGTACCTAAGGTATGAAGCAATGGTTTTATAAAAATGGTCAATCACAAAGAAAGACCCCGACGTGTATCCTCCCGGGGTAGCGAACCCACACACCGTTGGGCTAACACCTTTTAATGGCGTGTCCCTTCCGAGTTTGTTACGACAGTAGGGTCGCTCACCGTTGGGCTAACACCTTTTCTTACAAGCCTTTCATTCATTCATTCATTCATTAATGCATGCATTATTTCATTACGTTCCTCTTATCATTATCTTTCACTTTACGTTACATAATACTTTTCATTCATTCATTAACGTAACACGTAAGGCCACGGGAAAGATAAACATACATCATAATAAGGAACATCAACATACACATTCATCATCATCATACAGGGCAATATCATACATAACATCCATCATGCATAAACATGTAACTTCATCATCATCATGCCCAACATAACTTCTAAGGCCTCAACGGCCATCTTACATGTACTTACAGGAACTTCCATTTCAAAACTTACATCTGCACTTTCCCCCAAAAGTCAGTAATTAAACTATGCTTCTCCTCAGGTACAACAGCCCTATTTGGGTGTATGGGCATCCTTCAGTCGCATGGCCTCCATGCGATTAAACAACATGCGAATGGACCAATACGGATGAACACCCAATCGTGTGAATGGACCTCATGCGGATGAACACTATGCGAATGAGCACTTATGCGGATGGACCCTCAGTCGCATAGCTCCCCATGCGACTGGTGCTCCAGTCATGCGAATGAACCTCAGTCGTGCGAATGGGCTCCAATCGCACTCCATTCGGCCGTATGGCCTGCAGTCGGTCGCCTAGCCCTAACTGATGCAGAATGGAGTTCATTCCGAACCCAATCTGCCATTTTCGTCCTCCAAGCTCATCCAAACCCATTCTAAGCCCAAATGAACCATCCTAAACCTTAGGATTGCATACTACAACACCATTCAAGCACACACAAGCCCGGAAACAAACTCAAAACGCATCACACACAAACACACCCAAATGGGTCAAACACACACACATACAAAAACGGGTTTACTATGTGCTCCAGCCCCAAATTAGTTGAAAACGAGTAAAATAGGGGTCCTAGAACTTACACAAACTACAAGAAGAAGAAGAGCTTCGTTTTGACCCGCTAGACGACTATTTTCGCGCTCGAATCCACCCGAACCAACCCTTTTTCTCTCTTTTCTCCCTTTCTTCTTCTCCTCTCTTTTTCTTGGCTGAAATATGGGTGTGGGGAGAGGGTAAGGGCTGCCCTCTCCCTTCAAATATCTCCACTCATCCAACTTTCTCACATTGGCGAGTTTGATCTCCCGACTTTGGACTTTATTTCTTTTTCTTCTTTCGTCGGCTTCAAAGAAAATATCCGGGTGTTACAAGTCCAACCCCCTTATATAGGTTTCGTCCCCAAAACATGTTATTCCTCGAACAAACGTGGGTAATGCCGTCTCATTTCTTCTTTGGTCTCCCACATTGACTCGGATCCCTTCCTGTGCTTCCACTGTACGCACACTAGAGGAATCACTTTATTTCACATCCTCTTCTCTTTTTGATTGATGATTGCCACTGATTGCTCCACATAATTGAGTTGTTCGTCTACTTCAATATCCTCCAGTGGAACTATCATATCTTCATCTGCCAAGCACTTCCTTAGATGAGATACATGGAATGTCGGGTGAATTCCACTTAACTCATCTGGTAATTCCAATCTATAGGCCACCTCTCCTATTCGAGAAATGATTCGGAAAGGGCCTATGTATTTCGGGCTCAACTTGCCCCGCTTTCAAAAACAAATGATACCCTTCCAAGGTGAGACCTTCAACATGACCTGGTCACCCACCTGGAACTCAATCGGTCTGCGTCGTTTATCAGCATACGACTTCTGTCTATCTTTGGCTGCCTTCCTGAAGGCCTTGATCTTTTCAAGCTTCTCAGTCGTAGCCTCGATCACCTTGATGCTCCCTAACCCTTTATGACCAATATCACCCCAACAAACGAGTGTTCTGCATCTCCTACCGTATAGAATCTCATAAGGTGGCATACCAATGCTGGCATGATAGCTGTTGTTGTAAGAGAATTCAGCTAACGGTAAGTGGTCATCCCAACTTCCCCCAAAATCAATCACACATGCCCGAAGCATGTCCTCCAGCGTCCGAATGGTACTTTCTGACTGACCATCAGTCTGTGGATGATAAACCATGCTAATATGTAAGCTCGTCCCCATGGTGTCGTGGAATTTCTTCCAGAATTTGGATGTGAACCGGGTGTCACGATCAGACACAATAGACACCGGCATACCATGACGAGTTACAATTTCCTTGATAAACAGATCAGCCAACCTCTCAGATGAATACGTCTCGCAGATCGGTAGGAAGTGAGCACTCTTCATCACCAAGTGGAATTCTAAATCGAGTTGACTCCCGGCGCAGCCCCGATTGCTAGGGCACCTTATCGATTAGCACCAAACGAGCTACAGGAGTTTTCAACACAACTTTAGGAGCTTTTAGATAAGGGCTTTATTTGACCTAGCACCTCACCTTAGGGAAGCCCTGTTCTTTTTTCTAAGAAGAAGGATGGAATATTTCGAATGTGCATCAACTATAGGGAGTTGAACAAGGTCACAGTAAAGAACTGGTATCCTTTACCTCGTATCGACGACTTGTTTGATCAGCTTTAGGGATCAAGCTATTATTCGAAGATTGACTTGAGATCTGGTTATCATCAACTTAGAGTCTGAGAAGAAGACATCTCCAAAACTGTGTTCTGTACTCGTTATGGTCATTATGATTCCTGGTCATGCCTTTTGGGTTGACAAATGCACCTGCTGTGTTCATGGACCTCATGAACCGCGTGTGCAAACCCTATCTCGATCAGTTCGTCATTGTGTTTATCGA
>BJCN01291065.1:0-17430 GCA_018326445.1 Flaveria brownii
GCAAACCCTAGAACAGATCTGCGATAAAAAACCCTAAAGACATAGGAGGAAGAAAGGTCGTCGTCACCGTCACCGCCGCCAATGGAACCCATGCAAGCAAAGGACTGGTGGCGGCGAGGCTCAATACTCTCTGCAGGTTTCGAACTCAGGCAAGATGGATCGCCCGAAGCCACAACAACTACCATTAACATCGAATCAGAAGAAGAAAGGTACAACGGGAGGATCCCCACGCGTCGGTGAAGCCGGTGGCGACAACCTCCACCAGAGCTCCGGTAACCCACATACTTACCTCCTTTCTCTCTCTCCTCAAAACTCAAATGCAGAGAAAATAGCTTAAATCTAATAGTGAGGAAGGACCAAAGTGCAAAGAATGAGAAATCATGTGACCAAAATCTAAACCTCACAAACTTCACTGCTTCTTGAATTTGGTTTTTAAATATATAGGTTAATACAACCCCCACTATGCAATTAAGGTTATCATTATTGCCATAGACCTTTTTTTACCTTTCTCTTATCTATTTGGACCAATCAGATTCACATATGGTTCACTCATAATTATTCGTTTTTCTTTTATAACCCTTTAAATTTTTTGATGTAACCGCTACGGCGAGTTTATTTTTATCTATATTTCATTGTAAATTTTATTCAAACTGTCGTTGTACGTCATATATACAAGTAATTGAATCTCAAACGGTCAAGTCATAGGAATTGTTTTGAGACTTTGTTTTCATATTATTGTTTTTATTTACTATTGCAACTTTTACAATATATTGCTTTATATAATTCTGAAATTGCTATTTCAACGTGTTTAATTTTGTCAACTTTGTGGGGAGAAATTTTTCACAATTTCATTTTATATAAAACTTGAAATATTATTATTGGCTCGTCATAACATACGAGTTTACATCTGCAAGTACCCGTAGAAGTACTCGTAGATCAATCATATACATATGAGAAATTTTAAAACCCATATTGACTTTATTTACTTTCAAGTTTCAACACATCATTTTAAACATTTATAGTAGAGTTTATATTTTCAAAAATTATAATTTAACCAAAATTTTTTATCTTTAAACTTTTTTCATTTTCCAAAAACTCTTTCACTATTATGTAAAGTTTTCTCTCTCTCTATATATACACTCTTACAACATGAGATGATGGAACAAATAAACAAACAAATGACCTAATTAAAATACTATTAAAACGTACTTACTATTATGTAAAATTTTCTCTAAATAGTAAGTTGGTAATATAAAAAACTCACAATTTAACCTAAAACAATTCATATAATTTATGGATAAATAAAGTTTTTAAAAAATAGGATGAGATGAGCTTTTTTATAAGTTGTTTATATTTTAAAGATAACAAAATTTATAAGAACTTTAATACGAGTGATGTTATATAAAACTAAATTTATGATTTATGATAAATAAATATACCAAAAACATAATCCATTCTTTCGGGCCTAGGATTCGTTTGTTTTCTTGTCATGAAAATATCATATCGAAGGATCCAATCCACATAAAAGCATAAAGCCTTGAAATAAAGTCACATCTCATTAATACGAAAATCTTAATTTGCTCCCAATTATCATTTTCACTTTCGATTATAACCCTTTTATATTTAAAATATATGTTTAGTAATATAAAATAATTTTTAGGGCAACAGCATATAAAATTTATCGGATAACGCATTATTCGATTTATTCGGATTTAAAGATTTTATTATCTTATTTGAAATTCTTCCTGATACGAATAAGAGATATTGCAATCCGATCCTAATATATCAAAATTCAATTCCGATCCAGATTCGGATAAATCCGAATAACCTGAATAATAACTTTTGTGATATTTCACTTCTTTGTTAATTTTTTATTACTAATATTTTACTATTTTAGAATCACAATTACATAAATCAAGAAATACAAATCAATCTTGCAAATTCAAAATTCAAACATAATGAGTAGTTGTTTAGGATTGAAATATTAGATTATTTGTTTAGAATGATAATCGACTCTTATATAATTGCTCAGGATCGGAGGACTGAAAGATGTCAAAACTTTTGAGTATTAAACTAAAAACATAATAAGTAGTTAGGCTGGAAACACAATGCGCTTTTTATTCTGTTTAACATAATATCCGAATAAACCAAATAATTTTTTTTAATTTTTGAAATTTGATCTGAAACTTGAAAAAGGATTCAAATTGGGTTTTACAGTTTCGAATGAGGACTGGATTACTTTTTTTTTCTTCTGAATTTGTAAACACCCCTGTCAACATAAGAATCAAGGTAGTAGCATCCGAGTTCTTCAACAAGATTAAACAAGAGAACCTCCGACCGGCTCGATCTATCAACCAAACCATCAACATTCAAACTATTTTAATTTGTTTAATGTTTTAAGCTAACTAAATTTGACAATAGGTTACTAAAATTCCGACGAATTCTTAATCCACCCAAAAGCATCTCCAGATATTCTAAGTTTTTGTAATATTTGCAAGTCAATAGAGTTTTTCATTTATTTTCTTTGAAATACAATGCCCATCAATCTAGGTTTATCATTTAAAGCATAGAATGATATACTTGTACATTGAAAAAAGTTAATAGTTCATATAAATACATAAAACTAATACCGACCATTTTATATCTTTTGATTACAGTCATTTATAAAAACACTGTATTCCTATATACAATTACAAATGCTGAAATTATACGTCTACATAAGCCAATAACTACTTCAGACCACTTTAAACACCTTAAAATCCATCAAATCATAATCTGTTACATCAAATTTATCCTAAAACACTATAAATCCCGATCGGTTACTTTAAAATTTGAAGCGGGTATGAAATCGACCACCAGCCCAACCACCAACACGACATGCATACCCGGGGTACACAAACTAGTATACCCCGAATCACTCGATCAAGGCACCCGAGGGGCATTTCGAGAGACCTTAGGGGACTAGAATCACCCATTGAATAACACCCAAAGGACCATTTTTGTAACTAACTCCCGCAATAAATTTCCCTCTAATATTTCGAGCATAAACATTTGCTCTCTTCCCCTTTTACCCTTTTACCCCTACGACCACTCTACACCACTTTGCCCTAATCATTCATCCCCACCCCCACCACCGCCACCACCGCCACCGTCACCACCGTCGCCACCACCGCCACCACCACCACCACCGGCGATGGATCCTCAGGTCCAACAAGCACAACTAGCGGCGATACTCGGCGCCGATCCAACGCCGTTCGAAACCCTAATATCGCACCTCATGTCATCATCGAACGAACAGCGATCGCAAGCGGAGCTTCTGTTCAATCTCTGCAAACAAACCGATCCGAATACGCTGTTCCTGAAGCTCGGTCAGATGCTGCAACTTTCGCCTCACATGGAAGCTCGTGCGATGTCAGCGATTCTGCTACGGAAGCAGTTGACTCAGGACGATTTGCTGATTTGGAACAGGCTGTCTCCGGCGACTCAATCGTCGCTTAAATCGATACTGTTAACTTGTGTGCAGCAGGAAGAAGCGAAGACGATAATGAAGAAGTTGTGTGATACTATCTCGGAACTGGCGTCGAGTATTCTACCGGATAACGGTTGGCCGGAGTTGTTACCGTTTATGTTTCAGTGTGTGTCTTCGGATTCGTTTAAGCTTCAGGAGTCTGCATTTTTGATATTCGCTCAATTGTCACAGTACATTGGGGAGACGTTGATTCCGCATATTAAACATCTTCACGGGGTGTTTTTGCAGTGTTTGACTACATCTGGGAGCTCGGATGTGAGAATTGCTGCTTTGAGTGCGGTGATTAACTTCATTCAGTGTTTGAGCTCTAGTGATAGGGACAGGTTTCAGGATCTGCTTCCTGCGATGATGACGACGTTGACGGAGGCTTTGAACGGTGGGCAGGAGGCTACCGCTCAAGAGGCGTTGGAGTTGTTGATCGAGTTGGCTGGGACGGAGCCTAGGTTTTTGAGGAGGCAGTTAGTGGAGGTGGTTGGGTCTATGTTGCAGATAGCCGAGGCGGAGAGCTTAGAAGAGGGGACGAGACATTTGGCGATTGAGTTTGTGATTACTTTAGCGGAAGCTAGGGAGAGGGCTCCTGGTATGATGAGAAAGCTGCCACAGTTTATAAGCAGGTTGTTTGGTATTTTGTTGCGGATGTTGTTGGATATTGAGGATGAACCGGCTTGGCATACTGCAGAAAATGAGGATGAGGATGCTGGAGAGTCGAGTAATTATAGTGTGGGGCAGGAGTGTTTGGATCGGTTGGCTATTGCGTTGGGTGGGAATACGATTGTTCCTGTTGCATCCGAGCAGTTGCCGGCTTATTTGGCTGCTCCTGAATGGCAGAAACACCATGCTGCACTTATTGCTCTTGCACAGATAGCAGAGGGATGCTCAAAGGTAAAAATGTTGATGGAGTTTATTCATTGTGGGTTGGTCCATGTTTAATTAGCTAGTTTAGTATTGGTTAAGATGCAAATAAGTCCATTTGTATATCTATACTAGCTTGCAAACATATTAGTGAACCTATGAGCCCAATTTACTTTTTACGGTTTTTGCTTGTTATGTAACTATGTTATATGAACAAAAGGTATGCTTGTGTTTGTTATTTTCATGCTGTTTTGGAGATCAATATTGCTTTCACTGTTGCTTCTGATATTTTGAAACTTGAATATTTTGGTGCTGCAGGTGATGATCAAGAATTTGGAGCAAGTGGTGTCCATGGTTCTAAATTCATTTCAAGATCCTCATCCACGTGTCAGATGGGCTGCAATTAATGCAATTGGGCAATTGGCTACAGATTTAGGCCCGGACTTGCAAGTACAATACCACCAAAGAGTGCTGCCAGCTCTAGCTACTGCTATGGATGACTTTCATAATCCACGAGTGCAGGTTTGTTTTGTTTATTAATTAGATATGTTGGTCTGCTGTGAGTTAAAGAGGCGTATATGGAGACATAGAACTTACATATAGATGTTGGTTTAGCATTGTACTTTCATATCCATCGAGTTTGATTTCTTTATTGATTGTATTATTTTGGAACCTGATCATTTTGATACTGAACTTGCTTTCTGGTTCCTACTACTTGGTATAGTAATCTTTTGAGTTTTATTAGCAGAATGGTTATCCATTAAAGAAGAGAGGAACCTGAATGCATTTTAAGTTTTTTCTTAGATATAATAAGTCAAGTAGCTACAAAGCTACATGTGAATTTACCAAGCTTAGTTTTAGTTAATATTTATGATCTGACAAAAGAGATCTTTGTTTTCTAAATTCTAATGCAAATTAGGGAATTTTAGCGGTCCATTAGTTTCTTTTACATAAGACAGCCGAATTGCCGCCCGAGGTGCAAAGTAAACAAGACTAGTTTGAATAAATAATTATCATTCAACAACATAAAGGATTTTTACTCTGCACATTATAGAAGGGAGGATTTTGTTTTTGTTTTTAAGTATATATTGAAGAAACAAAGCTGAGTTTACCTGACTTATTTGATTCATTAAGTGACACTATCTTGAATAAATACTATACGCCCAATCACAAGTTTTCATTTTTGATCTGTTACCTTGTCCGAAATATTCCCACCCTTTTCTTCTTGCTCTCCGTAGATTGTTTTGGTAAATGTGCATGATATATTCTCAAGCTGTTAAATATGGCTTGTCAAATATTCAAACTAAATGGCATTTTACGTTTTGAATGCACTTCTAGTTTTTTGTTTGTTTGTTATCAGTTATATCATCATCATTATCATTTATATTACATTTAACTTTTTGGTAGGCCTTTTTATTTGAGTGACATCTTAAAATTTTTAGACTACATTGCTTTCTTACAAACAGATATGGTGTTGAGGCTGACATAGCTTCATTGCAAAAGGATCTGTTTATCTGTGATTCTAACTTTCTGTTATCATTTTACTTTTGTTCCGCAGGCACATGCTGCTTCAGCAGTGCTAAACTTCAGTGAGAATTGCACTCCTGATATCTTGACCCCTTACATGGATGGAATAGTTAGCAAGTTACTTGTATTACTACAGGTAAATTGATGCGGTGGACGTTGGCAATTTAGATAAGTAGAATAAGACCTTAAATCTGCTTTGAATTGATTTAATGTTGCTTTTATGTAGAACGGTAAACAAATGGTTCAAGAAGGGGCCTTGACCGCTCTAGCTTCAGTTGCTGATTCATCGCAGGTTACTTGCACATCATCACATTATTTCTAGAATTAGAACTTTACATTTTATTTGTCACTCAGATACTTTGCATATCAACAGGAACACTTCCAAAAGTACTATGATGCAGTTATGCCTTATTTAAAAGCTATATTAGTTAATGCAAATGATAAAGCTAATCGTATGCTTCGAGCTAAAGCCATGGAATGCATTAGTTTGGTTGGAATGGCTGTTGGGAAGGAAAAATTTAGAGATGATGCTAAGCAGGTATGCTTCTGTTTATTTGTTAATCATATCTTCTTTTGATATATAATATATCAGCCTCTATGGAACTTATTGACATCATTATCCTTGCATTCTAATTTATGACTTGGATTTTTTGCATTATTAACTTGCTTCTTAACTTCTGAATAATTTTGGTAATGGTTTCTGATTTTGTGTTAAGGTGATGGAAGTGCTAATGTCATTGCAAGGATCTCAAATGGAGACTGATGATCCCACTACCAGCTACATGCTTCAAGTAGGTGTTATTTTTAGGGCAATTATAATTTTTTTTATGGACTTCCACTAAATTTGCACATGTATACCTGAATGTTATCTTGGCATGAAGCCATTTGTTTTTTTCCCTTGAAAGAGTCTTTATAAGCATGTTTAAATCTTAAACTTTTTAAAGAATAATAAAATCTCTCTTTATTATGTATTTAAAGAGATAAAAAGAATTTTTCTGTTGATCTTTAGAAGTCTACTACAGGTTTAATCATTCTAAGTCTAAGCACTTATGTGTGGTGAAAGTCTAGAGGATGTTCTAAAAAATATCTCAATTTTTTGTCAGTTTTTTGTGGTGATGTTTATATAATCTAAGCTATGCCTATTGGCCCCTTTTGTCACTCTTTGGTACTATAGGCATGGGCTCGACTATGCAAATGCTTAGGACAAGACTTTCTCCCTTATATGAGCGTTGTTATGCCTCCTTTGCTTCAATCTGCTCAACTTAAACCTGATGTCATCATTACCTCAGCAGATTCAGATAATGAGATTGATGAATCAGATGATGAAAGGTATCATATTTTCTTGGATTAAGATATATTATTATATGAACAATATTGAGAGTGTCATGCTTTGTAGTATGGAGACAATTACACTTGGTGATAAAAGAATTGGGATCAAAACTAGTGTTCTAGAGGAGAAAGCAACCGCTTGCAATATGTTGTGTTGCTATGCTGATGAGTTAAAGGAGGGTTTTTACCCATGGATTGATCAGGTTGGTTTTCACATATTTTGTTTATCTATTATTTAGGTAAATCTAACTAGACTTAAAAGCCAAAAAGGGGGGGGGGGGTTGACGATTGTTGATAGGCATAACTATAATATTCATTCTACAATTCAAAACGCAAATAAGTTTTTCATGTTGGAAACAATTTTTAAAAACACATACCACTCTCATTCTACTTACAATTAAACCTACGTCCATAGTGATTCGTGGTGAACCAAACACCACCTTATTGTTTTGGTATAAATGAATGCTAATGTGTATAGCATTGCAGGTTGCCCCAACCTTGGTACCACTTCTCAAATTTTATTTCCATGAAGAAGTTAGGAAAGCAGCTGTTTCAGGTGTTTTATATGATCTAGTTAGGGTTGTAAACGAACCAAACAAACACGAACATGGCTTAATCATGTTTGTTCGTATAGCTCAACAGACGAGCAACCATGAATGGATTAAGGAACGGGTTTTTGTGTTGTATCTGTTCATTAAGAAGATAACCTTTTTTTGTCTGTTAGCTTTTTTAAATGCTAAACGAACAAACGCTGTAAAATTGATTCAAGAAATCAAGTCAGTCTCTTACTTGATGCACACCTAGGTTTACTCCGATACCATTTGACCGTTTCAACTTTCTATTTTTTAATAGTTTTGCTACTAAATTTTAACATAGGCATATAAAATACAAATAAAAATGAAAGTTAACAATCAAACAAAGATAAACAAAGGGATTTTTGAATGTTTACAAGCATAAATATACAAATGAGATCATTGTTCATGTTTGTCTATAACTAAACCAACTACATTTCTTGTTTGTTTTTGTTTTAATAAATGAACATCTATGAATTTCCAGCTGAACGTTTGGTTTGTTTACATTTTACAATCCTATCTTTTTAATATTTTACCTTTTTCCATATGTATAAGTAACTTTCAATGTAATTATTATGTTTATAGCCATGCCGGAGTTGTTACGGTCTGCGAAGTTGGCCATTGAGAAAGGGCTTGCTCAAGGTCGTAATGAATCTTATATAAAACAGCTGTCTGATTACATAGTTCCGTCTTTGGTTGAAGCTTTGCATAAGGTAATGCTCATTTCTTTCAGAATATTTTGATATTTTTTTTGCAATCTTGACCCGTTTACTTATGAATGGATTGTTTGGGGTTATGTTATATCTTTAACATGTCAAACGAGTGGCGAAAAAGGTTTAGCTTGAAAGGAAACAACCCAAGTGGGTCGAGCTAGCCAACACTTGACATTTATTATTCATTACACCTCTTAAATCATTTTATTCACAAAATTAGAATTTTGTTGAAAGAATATAAATTTTAATCATATTTGACTCTTTATTTACTTATAAGCAATTTTAAAATTTTAAACAAGAAGCATACCGAGGTACCCAACCTAGCCATTTTGCAACCTCTAAAAAATTTATTTGAGTTGTCTTTAGCACTATACTTTTAATTGTTAAAGTTAATACTTTTACTGTTTTACACAAGTCAGAATGATAAAATTCAAAATAAAACAATAAATAATTAAATATAATGTGCAGCTGTTTTAATTTTTTAAAAGAATTGACAAATGCAGATAAACAAGTGGTTAGAAACTTCTACAAATCAAATTACCATATTGATTTATTGATCTGTATTTCAAACCTTTTGATATGATTTGATTCAAACCTAATTAGAATCCAATTGGTAAAATCAGAAATTCTCTGAAATTTCAAGTATTTCGTGTTTCATGTGCATGTGGAAGAATGTGCTCACTGTGTTGGTTTAATCGTTGCAGGAACCTGATACAGAAATCTGTGCAAGTATGCTTGATGCTTTAAATGAATGTATTCAGGTTGGTTAATTCCTTTTTGTTCCTATTTTGTTATTTTTGTAATCTCCACAGCTAATATATTCTTCTTTATACGTGTGAACTAAATATTATAGTTTTTATTGCTTAGAATGTTGGAAAATTTTAATTAATTGTTTATTCAACATGGTGTTAGGTATCCGGGCCACTCTTAGATGAAAATCAGGTGAGAAGCGTTGTGGATGAAATAAAACAGGTAATCACAGCAAGTTCAAGTAGAAAAACAGAAAGAGCAGAAAGGGCTAAAGCTGAGGATTTTGATGCTGAGGAAGGGGAATTGCTTAAAGAGGAAAATGAGCAAGAAGAAGAAGTCTTTGACCAGGTTCTTAGTCAACATTCTTTTTCCCTCTATTGAATATGATTAAGTTAAGAGTTTGCCATACATAGCTCTTAGGGATGCAATTAAGAGCATAACAATTTATAACTACCATGAGGTGACTGGTGGTTAGGGACGAACCATCCTATCATAATCGACTAATCGTTAATGCTTATGGTAAGATTAGTGGATGTTATACACACAAACACGCATATATACATACACATACAGATTTGTATATATTTTATATATATTATTGTATATATGTGTGTGTGTATTATCTTTTGAGTAAAATGCCATTTTCGTTCCTGATGTTTTGTTGAATTTGCCATTTCAATCCAAAAACTTTTTTTGCCATTTCAGTCACTATAGTTTACCAAATGTTGTCATTTGCATCCGCTCAACTAACTCCGTTAAGTTCTCAGTTAAATATGATGGTTATTTAGTATTTTTCAATGCCGTAATTATCCAATTTTTATAAAATAATCAATTAATATTTAATTAAAACGTAAAAACATATGAAGCGACTAGTGAGACCAGATGTTTCGATTTAAAAGTTTCGATTAACTCTAAATTATGTTGTTCAATTGAGGTCTGCTGTGACATTTCAATTGATATTTAATGTTTTGTTCAAAAGTACACCGTTGTTCAATTGATATCTATTGTTGTCACATTTTGTTTGATTGAGGTCTATTGTTGTCACGTAACATGACAAAATCATATCTCAATCAAACAAAGCGTGAGAACAACAGTCCTCAATCCCACAATAGATCTCAATCGAATAAATGTACATGTTAGAACAAAATATGAAGATTAACAGAATTTCAAAAATATACCCCAATCGAACAACATGAGTTAGAGTTAATCGAATATTTTAAATCGAATCGTCCGGTCTCACTAGTCTCTTCATATGTTTTTTTTTTAATTTTAATTGAATATTAATTGATTAATTTGTTTTAGTTGGATAATTAAAGTTTTAAAAATACTAAAATACCCTCATATTTAACGGAAATCATAACGGCGTTAGTGGAGTGGATGAAAATGGCAATATTTGATAAACTACAGTGTCTGAAATGACAAAAAAGTTTTCGGATTGAAATGGCAAATTCAACAAAACGTCAGGGACGAAAAAAGCATTTTACTCTTATCTTTTCATAACAGAGCTTAATTGTCATAGTTATACTTTTAACCATACACCTAAAGATTATGGTTAGCAAAAGCCTAAAAGTCATACTGTTTTTTACATTTCATGCCTCACTAATTCGCTGTTCCAGGTTGGTGAGATCTTGGGAACACTGATTAAAACATTTAAAGCCTCCTTCTTGCCTTTCTTTGATGAGATGTCATCATATTTGATGCCGATGTGGGTAAGTAATCGTGTTAATGATCATTTATCAGGATTTCCTATAACTGTTTTATGGGGTAATTTCATATATACCGTTCTAAAGATTTCAAGTATTGTATTTTACTCTTTCAATTTTCTTAATATAATATATAAACACCAGAACTCTCATAGAGACCCATTTTATAGTAATTAAATTAAAAACATCTACTTACAGGCAGTTTGTTTCACTAAATAAACGAAGAGAACATTATGCAATGAAATAATTTACATTAATAAAATTGTTTTTCTATTTGTTATTCAGTGAAACAGACTAATGTAAGTATATAAGTAGCTGGTCGTATCATATTTACTATGAACGGGTAAATATCAAAATTTTAATTTCTTGATGTGTAAAATTATGAAACTGGTAAAACAAGAGATCTTAAATTTATAAAATGGTATATGAAATTAACCCTTTAATTATATGCTAAACTCAGTTATACCTTGTTTAAAAACCTTTTTTAAGTTAATAATGACTCCCATTTTTAATCATCTCAAGGGCAAGGACAAAACAGCTGAAGAAAGGAGGATTGCAATTTGCATCTTTGATGACGTGGCAGAGCAGTGCCGTGAAGCTGCTCTAAAGTATTATGATACATATCTTCCATTCCTTCTTGAAGCATGCAATGACGAGAATCCAGATGTCCGACAGGTCAGCACTCAGCATGATCACTGGACAAGATTGTCTCATTACTTCTGTATAATTTAAACTATATACATATTTCTTTCTAAATTCAGGCAGCTGTATATGGACTTGGAGTGTGCGCAGAGTATGGTGGTTCTGTCATAAAACCACTTGTTGGAGGTACATTTAATGACACCTAGCTAGGGGTTGCTTTTACATTTGCTTAATACCATAAATACCCTTTAAAATTTCCAATTTTTTTAATATATCCGTGCAAGTTCTATAATAATTTACCCTTTCACAACCATAAAAGTTTCATATTTATGCATTTCATAATAATAAAATAAAATCTATTACTTATAGGATACCACCTCTAGTAATCAACGAATATGAAAACAATTTTATACAAATGTTATTCTCTGAGCACATAACTTAGTTAATTTGAATTACTATGGAATGTAATATGAGAGTTTTATTATTTTGAAAGGGTATATATTTAGAAATTAGAAAGGTTAAATATGAAAATTTTAAACTTTTAGAAGGGTGTATATGAAACTTTCTTCTTTGATTTTTTTTATATATAATTGCGTAAATTTTTCAGAGGCTCTTTCAAGACTCAATGTTGTAATTAGACACCCTAGTGCTTTCCAGCCTGAAAATGTGATGGCATACGATAATGCCGTTTCTGCTCTGGGGAAAATATGTCAATTTCATCGTGACAGTATTGATTCCGCTCAGGTAGATTCATACTTTATTTTACTTTGTGAATATATTCATTTACAAGCTGTGGTGTATGCTGTTCTAATTAGGACCATATATATATATATATATATATGATAGGTTTTTTGAAATCAATACCAACATATAAACAAGAGTAAACTGCACAATTAAAAACAAAATTACACTTTATTTGTTTTTAGTAACCAACTTTAGATTAGGTACACTATAGAAACCGACATACAGTTTATGCCATGCTGGCTACCACATTAGGTGCCACATATGGTCATATGCAGAACATGCTTATGTGAAAAAATGTTAGAAATTTTTTATTTACAATACTAGAAAGTTATTATTATTTTTAAATATATGTTTAAATGTAAGTTTTGGGTCCCAACAACCAATAAGCTGCCATGTGACATGAATACACAATATATGCAAATAAGCGAGCAACATCAGTAATTTCTGAAATTTTACAAATGGCAGTAAAATGTATCTTGGTTGTTAAATATGTCATAAAATGCAAGTTGATTTTTATTTTGCTCTTAATTTTAAGTTGGTTGCTAGAGGGCGGGCCTTGGCGCAGTGGTAAAAGCTGTTCCTAAGGGACCGAAGGTCTCAGGTTCGATCCGTGGAAACGGCCTCCCCACAAAAATGTGGGGGAAAGACCGCGTACATCTTCCCTTAAATGGGACGGACCCTCCCTGGACCCTGCGAAAACGCGGGAGCTCTTTGCAGCACCAGGTACGCCCTTTTTTTAATTTTAAGTTGGTTGCTAAAAGCCGGAAAAGGTTTAAGTTTGTTTCCGTTACCCACCTAATAAAATGTTTTGTTGTTTGGCAGATTATTCCTGCATGGTTAAGCTGTTTGCCGATCAAAGGAGATCTTATTGAGGCTAAAGTTGTTCATGAGCTGCTTTGTTCAATGGTTGAAAGGTAAGCGTATACTGCATGCTTATGGCTCTCCTTTTCAATTTTTCGTAGTGCTTCTAACAAACTTAGAACTCTACACCACAGGTCAGACATGGAACTTTTGGGCCCTAACAACCAATATGTGCCCAAAATTGTTTCTGTATTTGCTGAGGTTAGTTGCCCTCCATCAAGCTAGTTTTATCTCAGTTACGTGTTGCTAGATGTGCACATTTTGACCACTTTACTTATGAATGGGTCGATTCAAGATATGATTTATAACTAATGGGTCAAACGGGTAAAAATAAATAATAAAACCGTCTATAAAGGAACAAATCAAATAGGATGAATGGGTCAAAAAAATCATTTTTTGTAACCATAATCATTTATCAAAATCATGGAAGTTTTGGACAAAAAGTGTGGATAAACCTACTTGGTCCAGCCTGTTACCCAACCCACTTGACCCAAACCATTTAGTTTTCTCTACTTTTTACCTATGTAGTCAAAGGCACTCGCCGAGGCGAGGCGCGACCATACTGTCTTATGTTCATCATGGTTTGAAGCATCTAAAAGTGGCGTGGCAAATGTCTAAACTAAGCTTAAAACAAGCCTAGAACCTTTAAAACCTAGTTACACCATACGCCTTGCTTAAAAAGTTCCTCGATTATAAGTACTTAGCGACTTTAACTTCCTAGCTTTTTACTATAGTTTCTTCCTTCTCGATGTTAAATTATTATTTAAAAAGGCATTTGATGATAAAAATATAAAATGGTTGACTTTTTCCCAAAAAAACAAATAAAACCAATACCAGAGCATATTTTGATTTTGATAGGTGAACTTGTAAGTTAATTCTCTCATTTCATTTTTTCGACAACTTGCATTTGGTCAACTGCAATTTTATTGGATGTATTTAAAGTACATGTCATCATAACCAATATCATCATCTGCTTACTTTGTCAACCTTATTTTTTAGAACTTGTTTTTTATATCAACTTTTGTGGATTATAGATTCTTGGTGCCGGCAAAGATCTAGCAACAGAACAAACTATTAACCGAATAGTCAACCTATTGAGACAACTCCAACAAACGCTGCCGCCTGCTACCTTTGCATCAACATGGGCATCTTTGCAGCCACAACAGCAACTTGCAATACAATCATACCTTACATCATAATACACAAGAAGCTTCCAGAAACATCAGCTTGCTTGTCTTTTGTGAAAATTGATGTTGGTGTCACCAATTCTTTGCGCGGTGTTCATTTTTTCAGCGTGGTGTCATGTGACAACCTCGGACGGGTTGTTTGGTCGAGTGTGAACGTGGGAAGAAAGTTGCTATTGATGGTTTCTCGTATATTGTACAACTATTGTAGATGTGGGTCATCTATGATTGTGAGGTTTCTGTTGTTTCAGCAAAGCGAGTTTTGGGTCAATTTTATTGTTTTGACATAAATTAATCAACTTGTTCATTTGGCTTTTATCACTTCTTTTGATACGAATGACGTTGTTTTATTTCTCTTTTTTATTGTTTATCAAATATCTGTAAAATAACAGCTTTTAAGGGGATATTAGAATGGTGTAATTTAAAATCAATTGGTTGTTGGTATAACTTATGTATGGTCTAGGTGATGATTTTAGCAGTAGGTGTAGAGTAAAGAGTGTGTTGATGTTAAAAAAGATTCTAGTTGGGGCTAGTGACCGACTGACCGTGTGTATTCACTTGTTCCAACAACGTGAATGCTTAGTTAAGGTAGTAGGCGAAGCTGGTTATTAACTGTTCCGAAAACCTTGCATGGTGCATTATGAACACAGTCACATGAGTTGGATAAGATCGACTCTGAAATCTAGTTTCTCGGTCGAGTCCTTCGCCGATGATATTATACCGGTCTATAAGTTATAACCGTATGGTTTTTGGTTCGTTTAATTTTATTTTTCTTGTGGTTTTGGGCGATCGTTTGGCCTATTCGTACCCTTATAGTTTAATCACAAATTATATATTATATGTAGCTTAATTGAGTAGGAACCAAGAGATGCTCTAACCTTAAGCGTGCCTATAAAGATTCTTTTTCTTAACGTCAGCACCAAAAACTTTTTATTTAAATTCATTTCAAAATTTAAATCAAGTTTTCATCTGGAATAAAAAATAAATCAAGATATATAATTAATTAGCATAAAAGGTATTTTTTGTCCTCATGTGGGCAGGTAATCTGTCACGCTTATATTCCCTAATCCCTTAATTTTAAAATTTGTACATAAACTAGTTTAATTAATAATTTAGAAAAACAAATTCAAACTTTAGGAACAATCCAAAGTTTCTAGAACATAAAAAAATTAGCAACAATAATTCAAATTGGTTTAAAAATTGCATATAGTTCGAATTATTGTAAATGAATGACGAGATGATAGGTTTATTAAAGTTTTTGATTTGTCATTTGTGAAACACTAGTTTTTCACAAAAGTTTGTTTATTTTTTTTTTCATTTTCATTTTTATACCAATTAAGAGTATTTCGATGAAATATGATCATAAGTGTAAGTATCTGGTTATTCTAAGTAATTACTCTTATTTTTATTGTTTCTCTCCCTATGATTATTGTTCGAGAAAGTGGATTAGAAATTTTATAGAACTTCTAAGATGAAGAGGAAGTTAAAGGGTCCGGGAAGTGAGCAAATCACTTTGTAATATGATGCACACAAACTTACCCTATACTTCGTCTTAAGGTCACAAAATAGTAATCTTACAAGTTTTTTTAGATCCATCATCTTATGGACAATAAAAGTAAAAATCAAAATATTAGTGATAATCGATGTACACCCATCCTTATGTCATAGTTTGTATTAGTAACACTAAAAGTCATTTCATAAAATAATCAAGATGCTCAAATTGTTTTGACTTGTTATAAAATACAAATTTAGTGATGTCTTGCTTGATGTATTCGTAAAAGATAAATCCGATATGAGATTTTTAATATTTTTGAAGAAAAGGCATTTTTTGTCCACAAGTGTGAGGTGCCAATCTCATCAATATTCCCATTAGTTTTTTAAAGTTTGGGCATGAAATATTTCAAAATAAACATCAAATTATCATTCAAATTGATTTTTAAAAACATCTACAATTCTAAATAGATCATAATCATATGACTAAACGGGTATCAACGTATCAAATTCTTTGAAATGAAACAAAAGTTTGTGCAACATAACGTTAAGGATTTGAAGCCAAATCAGTGAAAGTTATAAACTACAATTGTTAAGTTCAAAAAGTTTGTAGACGTCTACAACATTTAGTAAAATAAAAATACGAAACTTATTAATCAAGTCGAGATGTTTAGGTTGCTTGATCACACAATCGTTCAACCTAGATTTATAAGGATCGAGTATCCTCGCCAACCCTAGTATCACTTTAAGATATGTTGACAATCTTCGAATAAAACCAACCGTTAAAAAAGGATGTTATTGGGAAGTTGTTTAAATCAAAATCTAACTTTAGTTTTCTTTCATTATGCCTATTGTCATTTTCTCATACCTAAATCGAATACTTACACCGTCAAGCTTCACAGAGTAAGTGAAGGGTTGTGAGCAAGAGAAAAAACGACAATAACTAACACTTCAAAGTAACTATTATCAAAAGACAATTTATTCAGTTTTAAAGGATTTATTTATCTTAAAATATAGAGCATATACATGAACTAGAGTACTAGACAACTAATATGTTAATTTGATCGATGCTAGACATAGACGTGTCTTGAATTGATTTGAATAATCGAAACCCTAAACGTTCAAACATTGTATGTAAATAAAAATATTATAAAGTTATATAATTATCTACCTATAAAAATCCAAAAAAAGCATATATATTCATTTGCGTTCAAAAGGCGTTTTTTGTCCCCAAGTGGTTGGTAGTAGTCTCTATCGATACATCACTAGCTTTTTAACATTTCTAACATAAATTATGTCAAATTTTATTCACAGTACAAAACCTTTAAATATTAAATGATAACATAATGGACATTAAATTATCATTCGAATTGTTTTCTAAAATACTCATCGTTCTAGATGGGTCAAATTGGAAACTAAGACAAAGTTAGAGACTAAAGATGCAGTGGTGGAGTTTGATCGAAAGCTTAAGGGGATGGGGCGAAAGTAAAATATTTTAAGGGGGCGGGGGGCGGACTTTATATTTATTAAAAA
>BJCN01291419.1:0-11699 GCA_018326445.1 Flaveria brownii
CTATTTATTAATGTTATTTCTAAATAAATAATTTTAATATAAAATAATAAAATTTTAAAACGCATAAAACATTTTTAAAAATATAAAATATTTTAAAAGTGGTATTTTTAAAAATTTAATTGTTTAAAACCAAAAATAATTAATTTGGGAGATAAAATAAGAAAATTTTTAAAAATAACATTTTTATACGGTTTATTTTAGAATAAAATGTTTATTTTTTTGGAAAAATATTTAAAAACAAAATTTTAAAAAGTTGATAATACTGTTTTATTAGTTATAGTCTTCTCTTATACGTAATTTCAATCAATATCATATTTTAGAATATCATTTTATAATTAATAAATTTTATTATATTAATATTTTATTTATTCAACCCTGTGTAATGCACGGGTTTATAAAAACTAGTAATATAATAAAAGAGTAACTTAAAGTAACACGTGCCAGCACCACAATCATTCTCATCAAAATTTTCTCGCCTCTCTCTCATCTTAAATAATTACCTTAATTACTAATAATATTATTTAACATTCTTTATATTTAATAAATTAAAAAGAGATCTGTTTATTAATGTTATTTCTAAATAAATAATTTTTTTATAAAATAATAAATTTTTTTAAAGCATAAAACTTTTTTAAAAGAACGAAATATTTTAAAAGTGGTATTTTAAAAATTCAATTTTTTAAAATAAAAAATAATTAATTTGGGAGATATAATAAGAAAATTTTTAAAAATGACATTTTTATATGGTTTGTTTTTGAACAAAATATGTATTTTTTTGGAAAAAAATCTAAAAATAAAATTTTAAAAGTTGATATCACTGTTTTACTAATTATAGTCATTTCTCATACATAATTGCAGTCATATCATATTTTATAACATCATTTTATAATTAATAAATTTTATTATATTAATATTTTATTTATTTAAATCGTGTAATACACGTGTTACTAAACCTAGTAAATGAATATAAAAACACACATGAACAAATTTTCTTATTTGTGCTCGTTATTATGTAAATAATGTGTTCATACGTGCGCGTTAAGTAATATTCTAAATTTTGTATTCGCAAAACAAATATTCCTCAAAATGCCCGCTACCATTTATACAGTGGTTGGCGCTTTGTCTGATATGAACAATTTTAAGAATGATTTTTTACATGGAAATTTAAAGAAAAAATTTCTAATTAAAAAATTTAAGCTGAAAATTAAGTAAAGACGTTGAATAAAAACAAAAAAGAAATAGATGTGTTTGTTTTCTTATGGTCAGCAGTTTATCCCAAAGAACACGCACAACAAGGAGAGAAACATATGGATACGATCTAACGGTGGAGAATGACGAAGAGGGAGACTGTGATACGAGAAGTCGATGAATCAAACAGGACACATCACTTTCCTTCAGCCAATCAGAAGCCGCCACCCCTCCCCCACTTGACACCACCCCCATCCTTAGCCTTTTCCTTCCCACCATTCCCCATCACCTGGCCCCACCCCCCATCTTCAACCTTCTTTTTGCACCAACACCTGTACCCCACGCATCAACACCTGTACATTCACTTTCTTCACTCTCCCCTCTTTCCTTTCCTTTTAGCCGCCCGTAATTTTTAGCAAAACATTAAAACGACTAAACCTAATACATGTCCTGTAAGACTTTTTGATTATAACTGTCACTATTTAATTAAAAAAAAGTATTGCATATCTCTCGCTTTAAACATGTAAAATTATAATTTTTTTCAATTCATGTTTAAAAGGTACTATATTTATATATTGAAAACTTCAGTTTTAAGGAATTCCCTCTAAATAAAATGATTGAAGATTCAAATTCTATAAAGCATAGATATATATGATTTATAAGAGTTTATATAAAACTAATATTTTAATAATGTTTGAAACTGCTTCTAACACCTGAGTTGGTTTCCTTATACGTGATGTCAACTGTTTATACTAATTTTTACGTTCCAGTCATAACTCGTTTAGAAACACCACCAATGAGGAAACTTGCCACTGTGATAAAACCTTTATAAGTCAGTTGTAAAACGTTAAAAACCTAAAACCAAAACTGTCACCCATGCTGTTTGAGTAGAAAGCTAAACTGTAAATCTAAAACTAATACCAATAGTATGTAACCTGATGATACCAAGATATTAGAATGGTGTCTTTTTGTTACTTCCCAAGAGTGTAAAAAACCAGAAATATCACCAGTGGCGGAGCTTGAACGTCAAAACCATTATACTTTAAAGTAAATTCACATATTAATAAGAATATACATGTGATAGATAAAATGTAAAAAACTTTTTTAGTAAATAAATTATCAATGAGAAGTAAAAATAATCTAAAAACAATTAAAATCAGTTTCAACCACCGGTCCGAGTCTAACCCCGGCTCTAGCAGTTCAATGCATTTGCTGGATAAGTTTATTACAAACAACATCATCCATCTCCATTCCTATGAATATAACAAATAACATTGAGCATCTTACAATAAAAGTAATACAATCATGTTATAAACACAACTATAAGTTTAACATTGTCAAACAAAAACATTATAATTACATTCACAAATATAACCAAACTATTCAAACATTTCTGGATTTATTTTCCTACATACAAAACTATTACAAGGTGATATATTATCAACTTACCTTGTAGGCATATTCCACATTGTCTTATTCTTATATCTTGTTCCCACTTTGGCCCTTCTATTACAACACTATTACCATTAGCATTAACTATAAGGGGGTGCATCTTTGTACAAACATAACCGTAAATTCACCCGCACAGGCCTTTGTGAAAGCACTAGTGCAAGGAAATTAGCAGGAAGGTGCAAAATGAGGGACTTTTTGCGTAAATAGGCGAAAGTATAGGGGGTCGACTGACAGGTTTAACATTCTATCACTAGTCCACCCATTGGGGCTCGATGAGGTATCCCCTTTCTCCTCTTCGCCGTCCGGTAGCCGGTGGCCGTCGGCGGCGGCGTCGACGGCGTAAAGCACGGGACTCTGCCGCCGTGGCTGTGGTTGCTCCGGTAGCGACCGTGGTTGCTGCTGCTGTAAGAGTCATCGGAATCGGAGATCGCCGTCATCAAATGCTTCTTCTCCGGCGAAATCTTCTTCTTCCGGTCGAAATCTTTTGATGTCCCAACAATCTGCATCCATCAATATGAATCAATGATCAATCAGTAAGTTATTAGCATTTACCCATTTTGATTTCTCCATTTAATTTCAATAATTAATTGTTTAATGGGCATATCTTGGTTTGAATTGTTCAAAAAATGATTCGCAAAACCGATCATCCACCATTACCGATGAGCATAAAGTTTAAGAATTGATCAAGAAAAAGCCCAAATTTAAGGCGATTGACCACCACTGATATGTATACACGCATCAATTTGACTATTTGAATAACATTTTTTAATAAAAACGGGATGATTGATGAATTTACCTTGCACCCAAGTGAGCAGAATCTGAAGGAATCAAGGAGGCTTCGTTCACAAACTTCACAGGTGTTGGTGACGCCTTTACCAGGCCTGGGCTGTGGGCGTTCGTTCAAGAACACTACTTTGGCACTGTTGATAATGTAAGTCTGAACTGCACTGATGTCTAAATATTTCTGAATCTCCGATACTCTAATCACATCGTGATATGATGATCTCCGTATCTGCAAATTGAATTTCAAGTTTCTAGAATCGGTTAGAAAAATGACGATCACAGTCAAAATTGGCGACAAACTGACAAAATCGGTGGAAGAATAGAAGTAATTGTTGATGGGAAAAGTCAAAATCGGTGAAATGTGAAGAAAAAGATGGAATCAAAGAGAAAGAGGGAACAGGAATATATACCTGAATAGCACGATGATCCTTGTGGTGATTGAGACAAAGAGAACAAAGGGGGCCATTCATGCAATCCAAGCAGTACATATTGCATTCCGACTTGTGCGAATCAGCGTGTAGTTTACATTGAACAAAGAAGCTTTCTCGAAGCATCGGCTTCAACCATGGTGGCCACTTTTGTTCTTCTTCATCAGGTCCTCCAGCACCCTACATTATTACCACACATTATAACCCAAATTCAAACTCCAAAACCATGAAATCGATCAAAATCAACACAAATCAAACCTGGGTTTCTTCACACTTACCATAATCCGACGGTTTTTGGGCTTGATTTCACGGACGACGGTGGTTTCTTGATTATCGATCGCCAGTTTGACCAATTGAAGAGAGTATCAAATGGTGGAGAGAGAGAGAGAGAGAGAGAGAGAGAGAGAGAGAGAGAGAGAGAGTGAATTGCAGAGAGAGAGAGAGAGTGGTGAGAAGTGGTGGCGGCGAATGAACGAGAGGGTACTTGTAGGAGAAATGTTTGTGTGTGTGTTTTGTGTGTGTGTTTTGTGTGTGTGTTTGTGGTTCGTTCTTATCCGCTCGCATAATTAATGTGAATAAACGAACCGAGGCTAACTCCGAACCCGAACCTAATCAACATCAGGTGCAAGGAACCCGACCTCTTTTCTTTTTCTTTTTTAGGTGACATGTGTTTTAATGTATTGGTTTTTTATTTTGGTTTATTTTTTTAAAGCTGACGTGTTATTTTTGTTGGTGTGTGCGTTAGTTCCTATATTTTTTATTTTATTTTTATTTTTATTTTTTTTATATCAACCTTATTCTAGATGTTGTCATGATTTTACTAATTTCATATTTTTCTAATCAGCTCTTGTTAAGTTTTATAGAATGCAATTATATTTTATTTTGTTTAGCCTTTCTAAATATCTGATGTTATTTTCTTTGGAGGGGAACAACTATCATTTACATGACATGTTGTAAGATCTTTATGTGATAGGATACGAAAATCTGTTGGTGTATTGCATCACGGTTTGGTGATAGTAGTGAATAAATGATTTAAAATTTTGGATTGTAACTAGTATTGGGATGCTAATTATAGAAGTTATCGTGTATGGCCTTTTGAGGTCTGGTTGGTTGTTGTTTTGCAGCTCACCGTCGTTTTATATACAAGAGAAGACGTTTTTTTACAATTGAAGTTTTCTTTCTTGTAACTATTGTATATCAACATTGATTTACACAATAGATGATGCATACTTGTGATCATATTAGTACTGTAGACTAATTTGATCGTTGAACGATGGCTTCAAGATTGTAGCCTTTGGGCTCCTTAGAGGGTCTTTGTGTTTTTAGGATAAATTCAAGATACGTTCAACAAGGGTCATCTCTAATTGATCATGAAGACCATCCTAACATTTTTACGTTACAATAACATCATCAACGAGCATTAATCCCGCTTTCCATTGTTTTACTTCATAT
Source organism: Flaveria brownii (assembly GCA_018326445.1). Classification (NCBI taxonomy): domain Eukaryota; kingdom Viridiplantae; phylum Streptophyta; class Magnoliopsida; order Asterales; family Asteraceae; genus Flaveria; species Flaveria brownii. The sequence goes on from BJCN01291419.1 coordinate 5,304, forward strand.
TACACCTAAAGTGACTAGCATGACTTGACTTGATCTAAGTCTCAACTTGTAATCAGGTTAAGGGAATGTTTGAGGAGGAAAATATCAATCTTAAAGTTACTAAAACCTTACAATTCATTTATTTGTTGTGTAAAACGATAATATCTCCTAATAAAACTTTAATAATTATGAACTTAAATATATACAAGCTAACCAACAAGTAATCCTAAACAAAACAACTATAGTGCTCCAAACACACGCATTGGCATATCCCATACAACAAACAAAGACCATGAAAACTCAACACTAATTTATTTTTATCACTAAACCGTTACTTGTATATCACAAGGTCACTGGATTATCAATAATACCCATTAAACATAATCTTTTATTTTAATGAAAAATGACTGTAAGGTTTTGATAAATGAGTTACACTAAAAAGTGCTAAAATGATCATCTTTATTGTATTATTGGAAAGATTCACACTTTTTTACTCTTTATTTGCTGGGTGGTGTTTTAAACAATTTGAACTATTCTATTCAAGAATTCAACACTCATGCATATTAGGAATAAAGCAAGTGAAAACCCAACTTTTTGACCTCAAATGTAATCATGTTTCGGGTTTTTTAGTTAAATAGACTTATAGTTACATCTTTTAATTCAACTCGTGTATATATAAAAGTGGGCACTTATAAATATAATTATTAAATGTTTTGGACTATACACTTTAATCATGACATGGAATATAACTTTGACAGAATGATTATTGAAGAAATAAGTTGTGATAAATATTAAAGTGCTCTAATTATTATGCATAATTCAAGTAAATATTATTATATTTGTATATAAGATGTGTGTTATAGTTTTTTTTTTCTTTTATCAACGATAAAATGGTATGGTGAGTTGGATAGTTCCTACAATGAGTTGTTGGTTACAAAAGGGTGAGGTGGCTTTGGGATTCCTCTTAAAAGGCCTTGATTCCACCTCTGTGTTCACGGTATTTCATTCTAACTCCAGACAAAAAATTATATTTCTAAATGCATTATCATAATTAGAATATTCCGTAAATATGTAATCACTACATGTGAATTAACTTTCAATAACTTATTACACTTCTATCAAGTAAAGAACATAAATATATAAACTCTACATAAATAAATAGTTAATTGTTTATGGTAATATAAAATTAAAGATTTTAGAAACAAGTTAATATATTTCCACTTTTATAAAATACAATATTGAAAAAAATACCAGCATAAATTTGAGGCGCTTAGTCTTATTAGACATCAAATTGGGAGATACAATTGTTATTTAATTCTACAATAAACATAACACTCTAGATAAATATATATGTCAGTTATATTTTTTCAATTTATTTTCTAATAAGTCCTCAAATGTGTATTTTTTATAATTGCCTAGCTAATTATAAGATAAAGTTACCTTTGAACGTTTTTATAGTGGCAAATTAGTGAATCCTTTCTTATAACAAAATATAATTTTACTTCAAAAGATTTTAAACTTAAGTAATAAAATATAAAAATACATCTAAAAAGTTTTATGGTTCCGACAAGTTTTAATGACGATCTACTTTTAGGTGCGAAAAAAACTCTAACCAACATTACTTATTTAACGATCATGATATTGTTTAATTAAGACGAATGGGTTCTCATATATGTCATAAACGAGAGATATTTCAAAACAATCATATATTACAATTTTAATTACGAATAATAAAAAATAAATACATTTTTAAATAAATATGATTGGGTTGTTTAACGCAATTGCATTTGTTTTTTAGCTTGTTTTCTCAAAAAGATCCTTAAATTAGGAAGTTGTTTAGGTGGCACACTTTATTTGTTCAAACATACCCAAAATTAAGGACTTCTAGACCACATATTAATTCATTATAGGAGTAGGGGCGACATTCATGTTATGTCTTAATTTCAACTGATTAACTAATAATGCAATTGATCATTTTGGAGATATTATAGAGTATATGAAAAGTTAGGAATGAAAGAGTATTTTAAAAAGAGCTCATTAAGCTAGGATAACATTTTTTATGGGTAAAACATAAATGCAAAATACACAAATTAAGATTGAAAAAAACTGATTAGATTTGGTATATTTATGTAATTATATACTCTGTCTGTTCTAGCTTCTTCATAGTACTGATCCTTTATAATATTATTTGTTACCATCATGCAAACTATTGTTAAAAGAAAATTTAATAATGCCATCGCGTAAGTTACCATTATGCCCTTTGGTAATTGCGTAGAAAGTTCGACAAGGTTAGCTTGGTCAACTAATAGGTTATTGAAAAAGTCAACTATTGGAATTTAAAACCTTGGTACTTGGCAAAAAGTGGACACCAAGACTAATGGAACCAAATAGAGCTTTCACTCGCTTGGAAATTGTATGAAAACTCACCCCCAATTATATGCCTATTTCTTTGAACTCACCTCATACTTCCCTCAAATGTTATTGCATTCATCTTTTCTTTTCTAAAGCACGATGGTGTGTGAATATGACTTTATATGTTGGTACACTAGGTTTAGGTTTTGTGTATGAAATGAGTTGTGTATAAAATTAATCATAGTTAGGTTTATCTTGTGTATAAAACGGGTTTAGAGTTAAAGGTTTATCTAGCTTTGCCTTTACTTTGGTTTGTACTTGTTTTTTCTTAGCATTACTACAGGTTAATTCCATTGAAGTGATGTTAAACAGTTAATGATGTGGGAATGTTGGGGGTGCTCACGTCTGAGGTTTTAAAAGATGATTCAACTTTGCCCCACAACCCAACGTGTGCACCTTATCAACCAAAAAGGGCTTAGTTTGCAAATAAACTTGTCTACATGATCTGAAACTAACACGACAATGGCTAAGTCGTAAATATTTGATGAACTTCAACCGGTAAGCCGTAATGTGATATCGTGTAGTCTAAAGCATTGTGTGGTTTATGGTTACTCTGTATGGCTGGTCAATTTTAATGAGATTACTGTCAGTTTTAGAAGATGATGTTCGCAGGTGTCGTATCTCATGCACCAAGTCAAGCCTGTGATAGAGTGTTAGGCATTTTAAAAAATATAATTTAATTGACTTGTTTATCAAATTAAATCATAATATACTTCAAACACGTCAGTATATGCGAAGTGATTATTTGAGTTTATTATGATTTTCAGCGTTTAAGAACCTCATTGTTTGAGTTTGTTATGGTTTTTTATATTTAAAATGCATCAAAATTCGGACTAAAATCTGGTTCTTGTTTGTATAATTTGAATTTGAAAAGATAACTCTCCAAAGGTAGTTTCAAGCCCAGTCCCTTGAATATGAATTCATTTTTGGTCATAAACCTAGTTCACGAAAATCATTAGATACATCTACTTGATATTGAGACTTTTGAGTTTTATCCGGTTGAGAATATTAAGGGAACCATCATATAGTTCAATTTAAAAATGACACACATGATTGATGATTCTTAAAAAATCATGGGTATTGATCTACGAATTACGTGAAACCCGTGTGGCAAGTTTTATGTTTTGTAAAGACCCACGCCCGTGGCCACACTCATGCATCAGCGGCAACACCGATTCTCACGCCAAAGAGGGCGGCCTTTCATGTCCATGCCACATCACTCCTGCCTCACTATCTCATAAGAGGGGTTTTGTGGTTGTAGAAGGATGATGGAAATTGATGTGTTGTATATCTTTTTCTTTTTCTTATTTTTAATCAATGTTACTTTAAAAAAATTGTTTTGGAAATTAAACAAGTACATGGGTGGTTGTAGGTGGGGGTTGTAGACTAATTTGTCAAATAATCCAATTAAAAAGAGAGATTTAGTCTACAAATTCAACCGGGACATTCAATGCTATTAGGAAAGTTGAATGAAACTTTTGACACTAAACGTAATTTTGACACTAAACGTAATAAGTTATAACATTAAGTTTGCGCCTTTCCAACAAATAATAATAATAATAATAACATTAAGTTTAATAAAAGTATGTGTAATATTTATGTTTAACAAAAGATATTAATTATATAGGTTATTTTTATAAAAATAATCAGATGGATAAATGTGTAATATTTATGTTTAATAAAGCAGATATATGTAATCAAACTTTTAATCTATGTATATATGTAATTAACTAAGTTTTAGAAGGGGGTCTATGTAATTAAACTTTTAATTTGAGTATACACGTAATTAACTAAGTTTTACAAGGGGATATATTTAATTAAAATATTAAGTTGGATATATATGTAATTGATGAAGTTTGTAGAGGGAAATATATAACTCTCCCAATAAATTATGTAGTAACTAAGATACAAAGTTGGTATTATAAATTTCACTCTTTTTTTATTTAAATCCAGCCTATCGCAAAAACACTAAAGCGACGATTTTGAAGGAAATAAGAATCTCATTGCACTGATTTATCTTACCTTGTTGGTATATTGTGTAGTGTTGTTTAACTACATGAGTATTATAATTTTACTCCGACATTTAGCTAAAAGTGTTATTTTTTATCAACACGAACATGTAAAATATGCCGATTACATGATACACCATGTTTTACATGATACAATGTAACCAGCTTAATAACACGGATAATAAGACATGACACGTTTAACACACTTACACATAAGCATCTCAATAATCCGTGCGATGACAAGCCCTATTTAACAAGATTATGTACACGACTCATTAACTATGGTTAAAAATAATAAGATAAAAGTAGCAAGATGAACACACAAGTTACCAAAGAATAAAATCCATATATAATTATAGTATATTTGATCATATTAAAAAAAAAACCATATACCTATGTCTTTTTAGTAAAAGGACTATAACATTGTCATGTCAATATTTTAACATATTTAACATGATAAGTTAAATTTATTATATTATCATAAACACTTAATCTGACTAAACTCAAACGACGCTTTAGTCATATCATCAACGTGTTTACCTTAAACACTAACCGATTTATCTTCGTGCGTTGATTTTTAGTTTGTTAGTCATCATTTGTTGTCAACTCTTCTGAATTGGAGTAAGTTTAAATTTCTAAATTGACAGGGAATGACACGAATTGAGTTCCTTGTTTCACAATATTGGATTGATTTTCAATTTTTCATTTTTGTTTGTTATTGATTACCAATCAAATGTCCCTTTAACGTTAATAATCTCTATATTATTTAGTAATGTATCTATAAATATCTGAAACATATTTTCATCTCAACCGTTAATCATATCCACCAAGGATAAGAGAGCCGCCACAGCCGTTGACCAATTGGGATCAATTATCGCTGGAGGGCCCGGGATGCTTCTCTTTTAGTTTTATAAATTTATTAAAAATTTTATTTTCAATTGAAATGTTAGTAGTATGATATTATTAACATAATAAAATAGAAGTTTAAAATTTCTATGCTATTTTTGTAACTATTTTTTAGCGTGTTGTAAATAGAAAAAACAGGTGTTCGTAATCATGAACTGTTCCATGCAACGCCGCCTGAGCCCAAGGTGCAGCAGGCTGCGGGCTATATAACATTGGAGAATTGCTATCTACAATTCATATTGTGCTACTTATCTAGGCATCTAACGTTGTGATCATTGCCTCTGAGCTAACCACCACAATATGCAACTAGTGAAGATAGGATATGCTTAAGTTTCAAAACTATATCATTTATGTGTTACATATAGCCATATAACCATACAATTAACACGCTATAACATCTAAATAGTATAGTTAAAACCGGTTTTTGAAATCAATTCGGGTTGAAACATGTTTTTGTTAGGGGAATGATCGGGTTTAAATTGAGTCGGTTTGAATTAACACGGATTGTAATTGGTTTCAATTTATAGACTATAGAGTAGTGAGGAACCAATGTCAACTGTAAGTCGGGTTAGAATCAGGTCGAAAATGGGTTAGCAATCGGGTTCGAAACTGCATTCGGTTTTTAAACTGGTTTTTTTGTCTGCATCTTATGCGTAATGTGTTCATTCGTCAACCTTTGTAAACACAACCCTTTAGCCTGCAACTCTAAAGCAAACTGAAAAACAACACGTTAAATTTGGAGGTCTTGGCGGATAGGCCCATTTAAAAACCTTAATATATATAACCGGGCCTAGTTAGATTTGGGCTTCAGCAAGGCTAAATTTGCTTATTCAAGCCTTATATAGTTGTATGTTATTATAATATATATAATTCTTATATGTCGGTGACTACATGGAGGTTTTTAAAGTTTGTAAATTAGCCACCATAGTTTGATGATTTGCAAAAAGACCCTTACATTTTCTAAAGCATAAGGTACAACAAAGAAGCCATCTTCCTCTATAGATCCCCGTCTTCCGATGGTGCGGTATGGTCGTAGGTGGCGTATGAAGCACCGTCGGTTTGTTACTTCAATCATACACATATTAAAAAT
>BJCN01291506.1:0-11935 GCA_018326445.1 Flaveria brownii
TGATAAGCATTGGCAAAAGGCAATATTTTTGGTGATTGGTGATGATTTCAATAGATTTACTTGGGTTTTCTTCTTAAAATAGAAAAATGGAACATTAGAATAATTAATGGAGTTTATCACTAAGATTGAAAATCAACATGATTTGAAAATCAAAATCTTAAGATGTGCTAATGGGTCTGAATTTGTTAATCATGTTTTAGATTCCTTTTGTAGGAACAAAAGGCATAGCAAGGCAATTCAGTGCACCAAGAACTCCATAACAAAATGGAGTTGCTGAAAGAAGAAACAGAATTCTCATTGAAGCAACAAGAACAATGCTAGCTGATTCATATTTGCCCATTACATTTTGGGCTGAAGCAGTCAACACAGCATGCAATATTCAAAACAGGACATTAATTGTAAAAGAACATAATAAAACACCATATGAGCTTTTGTTTAAAAGAAAACCATTTATAGGATATCTTAGAGCTTTTGGGTGTCATGTGTCTATTTTAAACACCAAAGATCAATTAGGAAAGTTTCTGAAAAAGCATAGGATGGTTTCTTTGTTGGTTACTCATCAACATCTAAATCATATAGAGTTTACATTCAATATCAAAACATTATGGAAGAAACACCTAATGTATCTTTTGATGGATCCTTATTTCCAAAATCTATAAAAGGATCATCATGTTAGTTTGATATAGATGCATTAACAAATTCATTTAACACTGGTTATTTGAATGTTACAAGTTCTATGGATACATGATATCTTTATGTACCTCCAAGTATGAGTGAAGTGCAATTGACTGCTGATCCTCCAAGACCACATTCTCACACTTCAAGGTTGTTGGTCCTGGCCTTTCATCTAAAAAAAGCAATCAAAAGTCTGATGAAATGAAAATTCAACTTCTAAAGAAGTAGCACAAGCATCAGCAGAAGTTAACTCTGCATCCGCAGATGTTACTAATGCATCCGGAGGAATAAACAATTCATTAGTAGATGGTCCTCCTGCATTAGCAGATCCACAAACTACATCTGTAGATGTTCTTATAACTCTTGCAAAAGTTATTCCTATATCTGCTGAAACACAAACTCATGAAGATGGATTTCATTTAGCTTCAGAAGATCAAAATAATGATGATTTTGAATACTTTGTTGATTCTCCATCTCAACTGGATCCATCTCCATCAACCAATATCACCAACTTGGAATCATTCATTCTAGTTGCACCAATTCGAAAATCAATAATTCATAAGAATCATTCAATAGACAACATCATTGGTGATCTTAATGAAAGAACCATAAGAAGTCAAAGGGGAGCTGCCAACATCTATCTTTTCTCTTGTTTTCTTTCATAAGTGGTTCCTCCCAACATCACTGCCGCACTAAAAGACAACAGCTAGATTGAAGCTATGTAAGAAGAACTTCAACAATTTTGAAAGAAAAAAATTTGGAATCTTGTTGATATTCCTGAAGGGCAATATCTACCTGGCACAAGGTGGCTTTTCAAGAACAAACTAGATGACAAAGGTATCATTGTCAGAAACATAGCAAGGCTGATAGCACAAGGATATACCCAAGAATAAGGGATAGACTATGATGACGTCTTTGCACCAGTTGCAAGGATTGAAGCCATTAGAGTCTTCCTATCCTATGCTTCTTATAAGAAGTTCACAATTTACCAAATGGATGTAAAATGTGTCTTCTTATATGGTAAAATTAATGAAAAAGTCTATGTTGCCCAACCACCAGGCTTTTAAGATCCTGATTACCCACACACTGTATAGAAACTTGACAAAGCTTTGTATGGTCTTCATCAGGCACCAAGAAAGTGGTATGAAATAATATCTTCTTTCTTGCTCAGGCATGGTTACAAAAAGGGAACCATTGATCAGACTCTCTTCCTCAAACATAATCATTGAGACATCTTGGTTGTCCAAATCTATGTGGATAACATTATTTTTGGATCAACAAACAAGAGATTATGTGAAAGCTTTGAATGTTTGATGAAATATGAATTTCAAATGAGTTCCCTGGGATAACTAACATTCTTCCTTGGTTTACAAGTTCATTAGAAACCAGATGAAATATTCATCAATTAGGAGAAGTATGTGCATCGAATCTTGAAGAAGTACAATCTTTCTGACACTTCTTCATGCAAAACACCAGCATCAACAATAGATAAGATTATACCTGATCCCAAAAGGAAGTCAGTTGATCAAAGATTATATCAATGATAGGATCTTTAACATACTTAACTACCAGTAGACCTGGTATAATGTTTGTTGTGTGTGTTTGTGCTAGGTACCAATTAGACCATAAAGAGTCACATATGACTACAGTTAAGATAATTTTCAGATACCTCAAAGGGATGCTAGCTCTTGGACTTTGGTATCCCAAAGGAGTTTTTAATCTCTATTCATATTTTAAAAGTGACATTGGAGGGTGTCCAACAACAATAAAAAATCAACAACTGGTGGTTGTCAATTCTTAGGACCAAGACGTGTTCCTTGGCAGTGTAAAAAGCAAACAAATATGTCAGTATCCACAGCTAAGGCTTAGTACATCACTGCTTCAGCTAGTTGCTCTCAAGTACTATGGTTGCAAAACCAAATACTTGAAAAACCAGCTACATAGATAACTTAGCTGCTATGTTCATAACTGCTAATCCAGTGCAACATAGTAAAACAAAACATATCGAAACTCGATATCATTTCCTGAGAGATTGCTCAGAAAAAGGTTTGATCAAATTGATCAAGGTGGATACAAAAGATCAGCTTGCTAATTTATTCACTAAAGCCTTTGACTTAGTGAGATTTAATTTCTTAATTGAGTCTTTAGGAATGATCAACATAGATTAATCATCATTACAAAGAAAAGCATGATCTGTCCTTCATCTTATTCCATATGAAAATGTCAAAAACATTCACAAAACATATAAAAATCCTAAAAGATTGTCTTGTTAATATGTTTTTGTTATAATAGCATTGATATCTTTGGAAATGATAGTACACTAGACCGTTGCTTACTTTCCTGTTTTAACTTATAATAAAGACTGATCAGATGTGAATTGATATGTGAGTAGATTCAGCTTGAGTAGAAACTCAACCATTACATCCCTAATATAATAAATAGATGACTAATTGTGGGCAATTCCGTTTTGAGGAGCAAGCAGGTAGGTTTTATCCTGCTGTGATCAAATTACTCACCTAAACACACTATGTTCTAACATCTTATAACTTCAATCTTTGCACAACATATACTCTTTGTTTTGAGTGAGCAAAGACCTGGGTTTATGAGAACCTTGTTTTTCTAAAGTAAACACCTACTGATTTGATAATGATCATCATCCCTCTATTTTGTGTAAACAAAGACCTGGGTTAAAGGTAACTCCGTTTTATGGAAGTAAAGACCTGGTGACATGATGATGATCATCTATAAGCTCTAAATGAATCCAACATGATCAACTGTATATTATCTTAAAGAGCATATCAATCAATCAATATTAATAAGATTTCAATGAAATCTTAAGATAGAGCTTATGCTATAAGGCATATAGTTTTCAAGAGTGAAAAAAGTCATCAGTTGACTCATAAATGGTGGAGAAACTCTAATGTGATTTAAATATGGAGTCCATATTTTTCTATCTTTAATCAAAACCAAAACATGATAATCAGCATGTCATGTTGAATATACTCTTGTCTGGATTTAAGTAGATCCTCATACTTGCAATTAGCACTAGATCTATGTCTACTAATATTAAACAAAATGCATCAAGAAGTTGCTTGATGTTATTGTATGATCGCATGTTATGATTCAAATGCTTGAAAATAATTTTATCATGTTTAATTTCTACTTATAAATAAAAATTCAAAATGAAAAAAATTCTTGTAAAGGTTTGCTTATGTTATTTCCAATAAGATGGACATATCATTACATTTCATGCAATTCTCTACATGCATTTATGATAGATTCAAAAGTTCAAGTCACAAATTTAGGGGGAGTAGTAGTTGGCATGAAAAAATGAGCTTATCAAATTTAATAGAAGAAAATTGGAGCTTGAGCACTAACTTGGCTGCAAGATATCTGAAGTTTTTAATCAAATCAATCTCTTGTACATTTGCCATGAAACAAAGTCAACAAGGTCGAAGAATAACAAATGATCCAAACAATATGTTAAAATCATACAACAAATAAGTTTCCAACTTTGTCTTTCGGCAGAAGTTACTGTGTAAATTTTTGCCTTTCAGTAGAAGTTACTGTGTAAATTTTGCCTTTGAGCAGAAGCTACAGCGAAACTTGAAAGCAAGGTTAAAATTTGACCTTCCGTAGATTGGTAATCTGCTGATGTGTTGATATTTTAACAAAGTTTAATTTCTTTCCATAGATTGGCACCCTATGGAAAAACAATGTATACTTCCGTAGATTTAGTTCAGGAAATAAAAGTTAGTCATCTGTAGATGTTCTGCTGAAGAATTAACTTACTACGGAAGAATTAATTTATGCGGAAAAATAAACAACCATGGAAGGGTAATGAGGGTTGAGGGCCCCATAATATTAAAAAGGTTTTATGTATTCTGAGAGTGTATAAATGATAAGCTTGACCGTCGTCATTTTCATTCACTTTTTTTGAAACATTTTCAGACCTAGAAAAACACTCTTAATCCTTAAACCCCTCTTTTCGCCAAACTTTCAAATTAACCTCTCCAAACAACAAGTCATACTTAAACTTGACTTCAGTTTATCATTCGAACAACATTATCAAGGTAAATCATATGATACAACATAAAAAATCAACTGTTTGATTCCTTGAGTATTAACGAAACCCTTCAAATTAATATATTTACTTCGAAGTTTGAATCTTCAATCATTGTGCCCTAATTTTCTAATTTACTATGCAGATGGCAAATAGATTTGCAAAGGAACACAACGTTTCTGCGTTCCTTAACTCTGAAGACCATATGGCTAAAGGATGCAGAGACATCATCAACTACTTGAGGAGGTCCATGCTATTCTATGTGCTATCTGCTGATCCAATCATCTATCAGTCACATATAATAGATTATTGGAAATCAGCAAGAATAGAAGAGGAAGGTGATGATTTGTTGATTCACTCAACTATCCAAAATGAAGAATTGAGGGTGGATGAAAGGATAATCAGGAGAGTGCTTGAATTGGGAGAACAAGAAGAGGGCCATCCTGATGTATTTGAACATGATTATATAGAGAGAATCTTTCAGTTGATGGGGTATGATGGTGATTACCAGAATGGAGAAATCAAGAAGGGAAGACTGTGCAAACCCTACATAGTTTTGTGCCACACCTACTTAAAGTGCATATCCAATTGGAAATCTGGGTTAGATAGATTCTCTAGGCACATATCTTCGAGAATTATTGGTATACTTGAGGGAAGAAGATATAATTATTCCAAATACATCTTTGGATGTTTATGTGATCACATTAGCGTACAGAAAGAAGACAAGATATACATGTACCCTAGATTCCTACAATTAATCATAAATGTAGCATTGCCAAACATTGATAGAGAAGGAGGAGTATTTGTGCAAGTTCATTTGAGGAGATCAGTGCTTAACAAGATCAGTGGGAAGTATGAAGGAGAAGATATGGAAATGTTGGCACTTGTGCTTGGTGAAAATGCAGACATTCTATAAGAACTGATCTTCATTGATCAACAACAAGAAGAAGAACAACATGTTGAGTCCCCTACACCAACAGAACAAGAATCACACTCTCCACCACTAACACCTCTAATGAACCAATCCTACTCTCCACTAGTTGCCTCAATTCAACACCAAGTAAACACACACAATCCTTCTCTCATTCCTAGTCACAAACATCATTAAACACTACTGCAACCAAACCTTTCTCACCAGTAAGTGAACATACCCATCCTATGTCCCTTTCCCAATCAGAAACATCTGTCAATATAATTGCCACAAAACCATTTTCACCAAATCTCAATCAAACACCTTCTTAACAAGAACCACCACAAATCTCAACTTCCCTATTTGTTAAATCTAACTTCCCAACTCAAAGCCCAAAACTTACTAAACCATTAATTTTTGAAGATGATGATGAAGTAAATGATGGTGCCACTAAAAATGTGTTTAGAAGAAGAAGAGGGAAATAAAGAGGAGGTTGAACAAGCAGTTGTGGATACTCATGTTGAACATCAAGCTGAGCGTGAACATCACTTTGTTGATATCATAGCTTATCGTAAGAATGATCTGAGAGATGAAAAGATTAATATGAGAAAAAGCTTTTTGGTTTCTAAATACAATAATCTTATAATCAAAACAAATAAAAGATTGGAAAGGCTGAGAGAATTGAGGAGGTTAATAAAGGAAAAGGATGTAAAGTTGGCACTACAAGAAGCATCAATCAAACAGCTGAGAGAAGATGCTCAAACAAATAATGATGTGGTTGATGCATTGCATCAGTTGGTGACTGAGTTAAATAAGTCAGTTGAAAAAGAAAGAAAAGAAAAAGAGAAGCTTGGATTAGAGTTAAACAAAGCACCTAATACTATCTCCGAACAAGCTGATCTACTTAAAACAAAAGACGGGGAGATTGAAGTTTTGAAGAAAAAGATATCTGCTCATGACTCTATTTCTCATCAAGAACCAATTAAAGAAGTTGTTCAAGTTACAATCCCACCAAAAGTCAATCTTACACTGATGAAACAAAAAGATACTTTTATCCAATATAGCAGAAAAAGAAAATATTTGGGAAAGATTCAAAGGGAGGTGATTGTAATTGAAGAGTCTCCAAAGAAAGCAAAAATAGTATCTCCTAAACACACTCCTTCAGTAGATTTACAGGATCAATGTTTGTCACAAAACTTAGTTTTTCTCTCAAACTCACTAATACTACACTCGGATCAAATGAAGCATAGTCTTTTCTAAGAGCAGATAATAATATACTAAATAACAAAGAACACAAGAATATGGTTTTCAAGGTATTTGTATATATTACTTCTCAACTCAATGTCTTACAAGACTCTTTCCAGCATACAATTGATTAACAATGAGAAACTATATATAATACAACCTACAGCCGGATATACTTTGATACCAGCTGGGAACCTATGACTAAGGCATATGCCATAATGCTAGAGTTAAGGTATCTTAGATAAAGTATTATCTAAGATATGGTAGTCATGACATGTCCATGACTTACTTTTTGTTACTAACTAAAGATAGTAACTGTACTAACTAATAAAGGTGAACAGTGGAATAAAGTATGGTCAACTATATGGCTTTTGAGAAAATACCATGCAGTATATCGGAGGTCTGCAGCGGACTGTCAGGAGGACCATACTTATGTCACTAGTTCATAGTACTGTCTTCCGAAGGTTAGTTGGCTTCGAAAGAACAACTTCTTCCGAAGCCACCTATACTTCGGAAGACACTAATTCTTCCGAGGCTTGAGGATTTCTTCTTCGGAAGTTCTCTTCTGATCTTTTCTTCTAAGTCTTGAACTTCTCTAGTAGACACTTTGTCTTCGGAAGCAAAGTTTGTCTTCGAAAGCAAAGCTTGTCTTCGGAAGTTCAGCTTATACTTTATCTTCGGAAGAACTTTGTTTTCTTCGGAGGATCCACACTTAGCTTTGGAAGCCTTTGTTAGATGTACCAAAATAGACCAAGTGATTTGGTTTTGGTTGCATCAGCCTTCTTCTTGATCTAACAAACTCCCCCTAAGCTGATGCTACCAAAACCTCACTTGTTTCTTTTTCTCAAAACTTTCAGCACCAGGGAAAGAAGATATTTATCAGTCTCTTTGTTCTTCCCATTAGTGGTGCTAAGAAGCTTGTACAAGTCATTTATGGACAGGAGATCCAGTCTGTCCTTTCGAATGACATGTACCCTTTGTTGTGGCCCTCTAAAAAGAGATAGTTGATGAGAGCTATAGTCATACTCCCATCTAACTATTGGTTCCAATTCAGGTCCTCCCCCATCTGTAGAAAGGTTGTGCCTTTGGTGGTTAACCTTTCCTTGTCTTCCTTCTCTTTCAGTTTCAACTCGTCTTCAATCTTAGCTTTTATGGTTAGCTCAGCAAGATGAAGGCTGCTAAGATCACTTCTGATATGACCAACAGTTTCAGAGTTGGAAGGATTAGAGAATGGTTTATCTGCTAGCTCAGCAATGTCAAACCTGCTAGAGTGTAGCAGAGAGGAGGCATTCAACATGTTCCTTTCTCCATTCTCTCTTTCCACAACAAAGTTATGAGAAGCTTCATCAAACCTCCACTGGATTATTTTCTTTCTAGGTACAAGAGGCTGACTAGGAATCTTATCCCCTTTCTTTGTGTCCAGCAGAGTCACCAGCTTTCTTCTTAATTTCATCTCATCATCATTTAATGAATCAGAGTTAAGACCAAGAAGTGTAACAGCCTGGTCCAACGTTCCTCGGGCCAGATCAAGAAATTCATTTCTTTTGAGGGAACGTGAAGATCTATCAACATACGTTAAGTTGACAGACTCTTCCTCACAGAAAATGTCGCTCAGGGTTGTGCAGTTGATGAGCCTTTTCTTGATAGCCTTGAACTCCTCTAAGGAGAGATGTTTGGAAGGCTGAGGGGATGGTTTGGAAATTTATTGGGTAGGTTGTGGAGTTGTGGTTCTGGGAAGTGTTTTGGGTTTGAGGATGGGTAGTTTAGGTGGTTGAGGTGAGGAAGTGGGTAAAGGTACTGGTGTAGGCTCAGGTGTGTAGGGTTCAAGTTTGATGGTGAGCGAAGAGGGAATTGGTTCAGCTTGGGGCTGAATGGTTGGTTTGACGGTTGTCCCCTGTCCCCTTCTATACATCTCTCTCCTTTTGCCCAAACGGATGCCAGCCTTGATTTCACTGACAATCAGTTGCAGTGTCTTTTCCGACATGGGTCCTACCTGCCTACCAGAGAAGCCGTGAGCCCGGAGATAGTCTTTCATCCAGGCTTTCTCACCTATCTTCTTGGTTGCAGTGATCCTCTCTTCTTCTTCCTTCTTCTTTTTCCTCATGTTTTCTCTAGCAGCTCTCTTTCTCTCCTTCTCCAGTTGATCCTGCTCTTTGTTGAAGAGCCATAGGATCGTATCATCATTGTTTGGAGATAGTTCTTGGAGAGAGAATCCTCTAGAGGTCAGGAAAGATATCCTTTCTGTTCTGAGCTGCAGATCAGCCTCCCTCTTTTCTCTTTCTCTTTTCTCTTCCTAGGCCAACCTTGTTGCTTCTTTTGTTTGTTCAATATGCAGACTGGTTGTCTCTTCTAGCTTGAATAACTCCTCTAATGGTAGTAGGAGTATGTTCTCATTGACAGCTCCAAGCTTCATGAGCTGGTCAATGACCGCCACGGTAAAACCCCGTTCGTAGAAAATTGAGGGTGTGACAGATTGCAGTTGCTTTGGAACTGGCAGCTAACAATTTCCCAGTTGGAAGTCTACCTTTTCTTCTGAGCTTTTCAATCCTCTCCTCCTCCTGAAGCTCTTCCGCAGTCATTTTCTTCTTTCCTTTAACATCTTCGGAAGTGTTTGACTTTGGTGGCTCTTGGACAGAGGATTTGGATTGAGGTAGAGATGGTGAAGATGTTTGAGCTAGTGGTTGGTTGAGAAGGTCCTCACTATCCACCTCATATGCTAGCTCAATAATTGCATCTGTGATGGTTAGTTCCTTGGACAAAGAGAATAGTCTTTCCGCAGCTTCCATCTCGGCTTTGGAAGATTCGGATTGTTCTTCCGAGGCTTTGACTTATGCTTCGGAAGTTTGAGGGAGTGCACCATCTGTCCCAACTGTTTCAGTTGTTGGGCCATCAGTACTCATTTCCCCTTTGAATTTAATCTCAGGTTCCATTTGGACCTTAGGTTTACTAACTTCCTCCTCAGTGGTAGAAGGTGCACATATCCTCTGAAACTCTTCAGCTCTAAAGTATATTACAGCCATATCAGAGCTAGGCTGATCTAGAGAAGATCTCAGTAGAAATTGGAAAAAAGTCTATAGAGATCTTTGAGCATCCTTGAGTCTATTTGCAGGATGACTTGGGATGGCTCAGGGTAGATAGTTCTAGTTAGAGGCGAAGAGGTGAAAGTTGAAGCTTGGCTTTGTGGTTCCTTAGTTGTTTGTCTCTTAACACTCTCCTCCTTTTTGGTAGCATCATCTTGAGAGCTAGATGAGCTAGAGGAAGAATCCAATGAGACTTGAATGGGTACATGCCTAACAAATCTCTCAATCTGTTTCTCAGCTAGTTGAGCCTTGAGACTTTCAATCTTAAGTTACTGAGTGGCAGACCTATCTTCTAAAGTTCTAACCTTCAATTCAAGGATGGAGACTTTAGACAATAGGTCTTGGAGAGTGAGTTGCAGTCTTCCCTTATCTTCTTTTGAAGAATCATAGGGAGATGAGGTAACATACCTAGTATGTTCAGCCTCACCACCAGATGTGGTTTATCGGCACCCTTGTTTCCCATGCGTACTGATGTCTATTTCAAAGTCATCAATGGGCATGGTTGTCGCAGATTCAATCTCAAAGATGTTACCACTGTCCTGAAGGTCCATTGAGGCGACTTCAGTAGTCGCAGCCGAATCTACATGAGTCCCCTCCACATCAGTGGGACTCACCTCAGTTGTGGGTTGCTGATGGAGGCTAGAGATAAGTGATCTCTAGGCTCTGTTGATCTTGGAGAGGGTGTTGTAGATCAATGTCATTGCCATGGAGGGATGTTATCTCTTCATCAGTTTTGAAGAGAAGGTCAGTAAAGGATAAAGGCATTGAGCCTAAGGCTGGACTGTCCTTTTGTGGCTTCTCAGAGGAGTGTAGAGACTCACTTTGAGGGTTGTCAGCTTGGGTGTCAGGCTCATGGGTTTGAGACTGGGGAAACTCAAATCCCATATTGAGGTCAATTGTGAATGATGGTGAGACCTCAGACTGAGTGGGAGCCTATTGTTCCACTCTAGTCCTTTTGGTTTGAGTGGGAGGAGCTTGTTCAATCAGAGTAGATTGAACAAGGGTTCGTTTGGGCGTCTTTTGTAGGTGATTTTGATGGGGTGAGAAGGCAGTGTTGTCATTGTGGGTGCAGGTGCTGGTGTGGGTTCATCACCTGTGGGGTTAACAGGGATGTCACCTGGAGCTATATGCTCAATCATACCTGGAAGTAAAGAAGTGTACCTTCCAGTGAAGTTGGTGGATACCTTCTTCAAGATCTTAAAGATGGTAGGCCTCATGTGAGGGACAGTCAGAGCAGCTGCACAGACAAGCTGACTTTGGTCTAATTCACAGTTGATAATGTGCTGAAGGAATCTGGGATACATAAAAAATGTTTCCCTCTAAAGATTCCCAATGAGATTAGTCAGCACAAATCTTGAGTAGTTAAAGCACAGGCCTCTCACCAGTCCATGAACTAGGCATCCTAGTTCATATAGGATTTAGTCCCATCCCCCAGATTTGTTTAACAGACAGTGAAGGACAATGTGCAGGAGGAACTTCCAGTTGTAGGAGAAGTTGAATTTGTAGACTGTCGACCTGTTTACGTCTCCACCATATCCCATGAGGATGTAGGTGTTGTCTAAATCTAGTTTAGGGAATTTTGTAGGAGCTCCCTCATCATGAAGCTAGAGATGCTCCCTATTGTTCAGTAATGACCAGCTCTTGTCCACAAATGCGGGACCGTATCACGCGAACTCCGTTTAGGGTTTCAACTTGAATGTTTTCCTAAAATTCAGCCATTTGATTGGAGTAAACAGTGGGATTCATAGTTAAGGCTGTGTATTAGGATGATTGGGTTAGAAATTAGATGATTTCAGAGAAGTCAGCGTCTCTTGAAGAATCAAGAAATGCTACTTGGTTGTGATGAGGGTTGAGTGCCATTTGAAAACGTGAAAATGGATGAATTTGAGCTTGGGTGATTTGAGAGTGAAGGAGGATTTTAGGGCAGTAAATTGGTAAAAGAAGATGAAAGTGAATAGTCAG
>BJCN01292253.1:0-11949 GCA_018326445.1 Flaveria brownii
ATTCGCTGACAAAGGATGTAAATTCGCTGGTAAATTCGCTAGTAGCTTCGCTCGGTGAACCTATAGGTTCGCCTGGCAGACCACCAGTAGTTTCGCTTGGCAGTGTGCACGAGAGAACAGATTCGCTGAGCAAGTTCGCTCGGCAGAATAGGAACTTTCGTTCAAAAATAGACTCAGCAGCAACTTCGCTTGGTTGTCAACCAAGAGCAGTGAACTTTCGTTCAAAAAGGCTAGATTCTCTATCCAAAAGTTCAGCAAAGGTTGAAATGCAATTTTCCTTTGGTTCGCTGGATGGACTATTAGGTTCGCTTGATGAATCTCCTAAGTTCGCTGGGTTACGAAACAGCCTTTTCCAGCAAGAAATCAACCCAACTTTCTCAAAACACAATCAATTGATGAACGGTTTGTTTCTATAGCTTTCTAATGCCAAAAACTACAATCCCCAAGTGATTTTTGTATCAGAAACACAATGAACAAGCCTGAAATTAATCAAAAGAGTATTTGCCTCATAAAACCCCAAAAACAACACAAAGATCAAACAATCAAGAGCACTATTGCTCTGATACCATATTGTTGGTCCAACATGATCGATTCAATAGTGCAAATGATCACAAAACACACACAAATCCCACTGAAATTCATTGAACTATGAGTGATTCTTGCTAAACAACCAAAGTAAAGATCAAATAAGTATGAATAGAGGATATAAAGCTACAATGATGAACAAATAAGCTCCTAGCACCTCTAGCCATCACACAAAGATAGGTTTTCAATAAGAGAATGTGAAAAAGTTCCATTAACAAAGATCAAACAAACATTATATAGTAGCAGGCCTAGGTTCGCGCAAGCGAATCTGTCAGCCAAAACTATAAGTTCGCCGGGCGATCCAACAATAGATTCGCCCGGTAACATACACGCTCAAAACATGACCTGACTTAATCTGATCTATCGGGCGAACCTATAGGTTCGCCCATAGGTTCGCTGTAATGAAAAAACACAAAAATATAGAAAATAATAACACCGACATGCCGGTGAGTCGAACCTATACAAGTCATCAATAATATCAGCTGTGATGACTATGTCTGGCCCTTCAATCCTTGCTACAATTTGGTTTGGCACTGATCCAATGTCGTACTCCGCTGATCTCCAAAAATCTTACATGTGAAGATCGTAGATGGTAGGTGTGTGAGAAATGGCATAGAAAATTGGAGATTGCCTCAACCATCTAATACAGTCTCTGAATCCCCCGGCTTTTGGACTCCCATCATCAAGCAGAGCCACAATGTTAAACTTGTCATCAAACTTCAAGTTTGCCTTAACAACTGAAAAGGAATTACACAAAGATTAGTGAAATGAATATACACAGTGAAAGACACAAAAAAATATTAATGAAAAGAAGATTTTGGGTAGTTTCGCTGGCAGCGAAACTGTAGTTTTGCTCTGTCAAGAAATCATAGATTCACTGAAGGTGAAGCTTAGATTCGCTGGGTCTTAGGCATTGAGTTATGATCATTATGTTTAGATTAGTTTTGCTGATAACTTATTTAGTAATTTCGCCTAAAAGAAACTATATTTCGCTATTAGTTTCACTCACAATTAAACTCAGGAATCTAAGCAGGGTGAATCTATAGTTTCACTGAAAGTGTCCTAGCAAAACTTTCAATTTTGCTTGGACAGCACAACTTTACAGTTTTGCTCGAAACTGTGAACTTTTGTTCAGTTTCGCTGAAGCATCTCGCAGTTTTGCTTGACAAAGCTGCGACTCGTTAGCTTCAGCGAATCAAAATGAGAAGCTCTTTCGGCCAAAAACAAACCGATTAAAGCAAAGACTAATGTCGACCAACACACCTAAACATAAAACAACTGTTTAATTCAACCAACAAGATCAATGAAGGAATTTCGCTAAGAAGGGCAGAGAGTGTCACACCCGGCCTCTCACACCAACAATATTGTCCGCTTCGCCCACGAGGAGCTCACGGATATGCTTTTGGTTGCCCGGGTGAAAACTTCCCATGGAGGTCACCCATCCCTGGATTGCTCCCACCTGAGCACGCTTAACTGTGGAGTTCTCTTCTCATCCACAGCCAATACGCCCAAAACGCGTTGTTGATATTAGAGGCCAGACATTCCTTATTAACCAGGAATCTCTCCTGTCCACGGCCGATGTGGGATATGTGTAGGGTGTCACACAAGTCTTTGCGAGATTGCTGATATGTTTGTCCTCGTAAACCTATGACTTATTCTTTTCAACGAATGACCTGCAACTGAGTTTATCATGTTTTAGATTTAATTAAAGAAGCTCAGATACTTGGTTCCCACATACATCTGGCAAAGAACTTATCCCGTCATCAAGTTTTGTTGAGTGTAATCATTGATTTTGCTTGAGTAGTTCATAATTGACATAGATGCATGTATATGATAACATGATCTTTTGACGAGACACAATAATATACAGACACAATGATGATATCTCCAGGTCTATACTTCTGTATAATAGAGGAGATTTACATCTTATTTCATAAGATGAGAGCTTTAGGTCAATGCTTTCGCATAGCAAAGAAGATCATCTTAGCGTGTTGATGGGAGCTTCAGGTCAATGCTTTCACATAGCAGAGAAGATCATCACTCAATGCTCACGCATAGCAGAGGAGATAAACACACATTCTATTATACATAATATACAATTTGGGCTAAGAAATATTAGACCCAACACGGACTTAGAACAGACTTAAGACAAAAATCAGCCGCTCTTAACCGAGTTTTTGACGAGACTCGTATCTTTGTGCAGGCCAAAATGTCATGAGAATGATCCTTATTACCGAGTTCTTGATCTTTAGTTAAGCTGCACGATCATTGTTTACTTCGTTTCCAGGCTGAGTCTACCATGCATATCCCTACACTAGCCGTTGACCTCTTTTTAACTTCTTTTGTTTTTGGAATTCCTGACAGAGCAAATCTGGAAAACACTTTAAAAGTATATTCTCCCCCTAAATTTATATTTACCCACGCGGGGATAGTAATTTATTTAGTTTTCAATATATTAAGGTAAAAAAAATAAAAAATAACATAGAATAAGAAGGAATATGGGATATCGGAAATTATTTCACAACTGTAAAAGAAAAGCGTTATTTATTAAAGCATGACATTTTATTATGAAAAGAGATTTTTAGAAAGATATTAGACCCAACATAGAGATCAGTTCATAAAAACAAGGTTTGTCAAATGTTTTAGTGAAAAGATCTGCTGTTTGACTTTTGTGTCAATTGAAATAATATCAATAAACCCCTTTTCCTGAGCATCTCGGATTGCATGAACCCTTGTTTCAATGTGCTTGGTTCGAGTGTGATGAATTGGATTTTTGGCGATTCAAATAGCAGCTTTATTATCATAAAAGAGTGGTGTATGAAGAAAATTGATGCCATAATCCATCATCTGATATTGGATCCAAAGCATTTGACAACATCAGCTTAAGGCAGCAACATATTCAGCTTCACTTGTAGATAAAGATACAGTTGTCTGCTTCTTGCGTTGCCATGAAACAAGACAATCCCCAAGATACTAGCATCCACCGGTGACTGATTTCTGGTTTATCTTGCAACCACTGTGATCACTGTCAGAATAGGCATGCAAATCAAAGTTTCCACCTTTAGGATACCAAAGACCTAAACGGGAGGACCTTTTGAGATATCGAAAGATACGTTTAACAGCCTTTTCATGAGATTCCTTTGGATTTGCTTGATAACGGACACAGTAACACACGACGAAAGTAATGTTCGGACGACTCGCAGTGAGTTACATGAGGGACCCAATCATATATTGATAACGATAAGCATCGATGGGTTTCCCATTATCATCCGGAGTTAGGCAAGTTTAGCAGTGAATGGAGTAAGTTTAGGAGACGCATCATCAATCTAGAATTTCTTGAGAATCTCCAGAACATACTTTTCTTGATGAATCAGAATGCCATCAGGATTTTGTTCAACCTTTAATCCCAAGAAAAAGCATAACTCCCCTATCATACTCATTTCAAATCGATCCTTCATCACTTCTTCAAACTCTCTACACAGCTTCTCATTGGTTGACCCAAAAATGATGTCATCAACGTACACTTGAACCATCAACGTTTCACCATCAACTTCTTTCTTGAAGAGTGTCATATTTATCGTGCCACTAGAAAAACCTTTGCTGAGAAGATTTGTGTCAAGGTTTCATACCAGATACGAGGTGCTTGATGTAATCCATATAAGGATTATCAAGCTTCTACACCTTATCTGGGAAACCTGGATCCTCAATACCTGGAGGCTGATAGACATATATCTCCTCATCAATGTTTCCATATAGAAATGTACACTTCACGTCCATTGGAAAGACCTTAAAGTTCTTGTGAGCGACATGAGCAAGAAAGATTCTGATAGCTTCAATGCGAGCAACTGGAGCAAACACTTCAGTATAATCGATACCTTCCTCTTGAGCAAATCCCTGAACAACCAGCCTAGATTTGTTCCTGATAATGACTCCTCAATCATCTGGTTTGTTCTAAAAGACCCATTTAGTTCCGATGGGAAAATTATTTGGAGGAAGATCAACCAGTTGCCAAACCTTCAGTTTCCTGAATTGCATAAGCTCCATTTGCATAGATTCGACCCAACTTGGATCCTAAAGTGTTGCTCTGACATTTTTAGGTACAACTTGAGATAAGAAACATGCATAGAGACATTCGTTGATCAAATAGATTGACTCCGTGTCCTCACACCATCAGTTAGGGAACCAATGATGTAATTGTGTGGGTGGTCTTTTAGGGTTTTGAAATTGGTGTTAAGGGTTAATGGGTTTGATTGAGTTGAAGAGTACTTTTGGGATGGTTGGGAAGGGGAAAATGGAGGTGATTGAGAAATTGGTTGTGGTGGAGGTGTGGATGGGATGTCAAATGGAGATTGATGGTCATTTGGTGGTTGTGGTTGAGGTTCGAGTTGTGGGGATGATTATGGCTATCGTTTTGGTTTAGGTGGAGGAATGATTTGCCTACTGGGTTGTGGAGCAACATCATCGTCAAAGATTAGAAGATTTAATGATTTGATGACAGTGTTAGAGTCATAAAACCATTCTGGGTCCGACCCCATGTTTATGAATATGACTCTTGCCAATCAATGTAGAAGGATACCTACACAATGCGCGTCCTTTTATTGTACACACGATACGCCTTTTATGAGGAAGAATAGCTAACAAAGAAACAATCGTCAGAAACAGCACCAAACTTTGGCTTCTGTGCTTGCGTATTCAACAAGGTACATCAGCAACCAAATGGACGAAAGAAGTTAATCAAGGGTTTTCGTTTATGAAGAAGTTCATGTGGAGTCTTCATCTTGTCTTTTACAATAAGCACCCTGTTCAGTACATAAGATGCACAATTAACTGCATCCGCCCAGAAAATAATTGGAAGCTTTGACTCAATCAGTATAGTCCATGCTGCTTTGATAAGTGTACGATTCTTTCTTTAAGCGACATCATCTTATTAGGGTGTCCTTGCAGCACTAAACTGTCTAAGAATGCCCTTGCTTGTACAAAATGAGTCGAAGATGTGGTTTCTAAATTCGGTTCCATTGTCACATCTGATGGCCATAACATTTCATTTGATGATGGTTTCAATTAAAAGGATCAGCTGCTGCAACTCCTCTGCAGTGTCACTTTTATTTGCAAGAAACCTCACCCACGAATATCGAGAGAAATCATCTTTTACAACCAAACAATAAGATTTTTTAGCAATAGATTTAACACTAATAGGACCAAATAAATCGGTATGCAACAATTCAAGGGGATGTGAAATTCTATTTTCAAGATTAAGCTTGTGTGGCTTTTTGTGTTGTTTTCTTTTAGCACAAGCCATGCACTTCTCTATCACAGAAAAATCTTTGAGTGGTAGCCCCCTGACAAGATTGTTATTAACCAATTTATTTATTATTTTAAAATTAACGTGTCCTAAACACCTATGCCACAAAAATGACTCGGATGATGAAGCCTTTGACAGAAGACATGTCACAGTTGAGGAGATTCTATTGATCCCATATCTAGCAGGTATGTATCATTCCTCCTTGGAGCTCGCATGATTATTAAATCCTCTGGAACAGTGAACTCGGGTTTCAGGAACAAGCATTCATTAGTCATAAACACTACTGGAATGTCTTTATCACATATCTGTGATTCACTCAATAAGTTGAATGCCAGTTTTGGAAAGTAGTTCACTTTCTCTAGAGTCAATGAATCATTTGAGACTTCTCCTTGACCAGTCATCTTTCCACCTTTCTTATCTCCAACCAAAGCAACATATCCTCCATTTATTATCCTATAGTTGGTGAGAAGATCCTTTAATCCGTTCATATGCCTGGAATATCCACTACCAACATGCCATAAGCTATTGATAGGTTTTCGAGAATGATCCTGGCATTAGAACAAAATGATTGTTAGGTTTTGTAAATAGGTACCCAAGTTTTCACTAACTTCGGTTTTGAATTAAATGAATTTTTACAAAAGAAATTATTTACAAAATGATTTAATCTACTACCCAAAGAACGATTATGTACATTCTTATCAACATATTTAAACCAATTTTTAATCACGTGATCATCTTTCCAACATTTAAAGCAATGAGATTTCTAACCTTTCTTTTTGTAGTGAGAAATATGATTGTGATCAATTGCACTTTCTTCCTTAGAATCAGTTATATGTTAATCAGAATTGCTGCATGTATCATATGATTCTTTTACATTTTCTTTTGAGACCTTAATTTTGGCAGATTCTGATTTATTTACATTAATAATTTTAATTTCTGAGGAAGATGCTCCTCTTTCTTTTGGTTTAGAAATCCGTATTGGAATAAAAGATGGGATATGATGAGAGAGGGACTTTTTAAAAGAATTTGAGTCTGTACTTCTTACTAAAGTTTCATTTGAACATTCATTCTTTTCATTAACACAAGCATTGATAACATTTGGAAATGAGCTAGAAACAACTGATGATGAAGGAGATGGACTAGAACTAGAACTACAAAAGCCATTGTCTGAAATAGACTGTGGATGCAAAACTACTTAAACTAGTGTCTTTACAAGATGTTTTGAAATCACAAAAGCTATGACTAGAGCTGCCCAAAACACTATTGCTACCATAACCATAATCCTCTCGAATCTCCTTATGATTCACTCCTTCTAGAACTGCATGCAATCTAATTTTACATGGAGAAGAACACATATCATGAATTACTTCATAAGAAAGACCCATGACCACTTTCTTAGTGGCTAGAGCCTTTTCACACCGACAAACTGGTGTGTTCTTCTTCTTTTCTTCCTCCTCCTTCTTCACAGCTTCCATGCTACCTCTCTGATATTCACCTGCTTCCTCTTTTAACCTTTCCTCTGCCTCCAGCATTACCTTCATCATCTCAACCTGCTCCAGCTTTTCCCATTCTCCAGCTTTTTCAACCTTTTATTCTTTAACTTTCTCAAACTCCCTTTATTCATCCTTACCTTGATCCCGGACACTACCATCACAAGTTTCTTCCATAACCTCATCCTTGAATTCACTGAAAGGATCAAACTTTTCTACTGACTCCTCCTCCATCCTTACCACCTCAACTACTAACGCTTGATTGATCTCTTCCTCTATTTTTGTAATCTGTGCACTCCAGTCAAAGTTGGAGATCAGGGTTGTTTCTTTCTTTTGCTCGGCTTCTTCCTTTTCTACAATCGGAATAACCTTTGAAGCTCCAGTCATTCCTGGTTCAGTGATGATTGGAGATGGACATTCTCTTTTAAAGTGACCCAACTGTTTGCAATTAAAACATCTTAACTTTGACTTATCAAAACCAAGCTTGGAATTTTGATTATGATTGCCAAAGTTTCTTCTTCCAGTGCGCTCCATAAATCTCCTTGCAGGCAGTGTGAGCATGGCCATTTGCCATTGAATGTTAGTTTCCTCTAAATAATCAGGATCCACCTGATACATGTCTTCAAGCGTCATCCCCTTACCCTTAACTTCTCCAGCAACTAAGACTTCATAGCTATGATCAAACATCCCCAACAGGGCCATGGTATCAGAAGGAATTTGAGTGGTGACAGATGTCTTTGAACTTGAACCAACACTTGTAGATCCACCACTTGTCTTGTCTGACATACTAGTTCCTGTAGATCCACCATAAGCTACACCATACATAGTCGAGTTTGTAGCTGATGAAATCAGTGCAACATTTTGTGGATATACTGTGGCTGGCACTAAGGATTGATTGTATTCCCTTCTCTTCAGATCCAAGTCAAAAGATTTCAGTTTGTTGATTACATCCATAAGCTTGTAATCAGCAAAGCTTCTCTCCTGCTTCATCATTCTTACTTGTAAGCACCATTAGGGTGGGAGAGAATCTTAGAGCTTGGTTACCTGCTCATGATTTCCCAACTGATCATCATACTTCTTTAGAGTGCTTGAGACTGACAGAGATCGATTGGTAAGATCAGGAAGCCTTTCATTCTAATGTCCAACAAATGAATTGAACTCCTTCTCATCTTGGGATTTCTTGTCCTTCTTTAGATCTTCATTTCCATCATAGAATTCACATAAGGCATCATACAAAGGCTTTGCACTGGTGTGCTCAGCAAAACGGTTGTATATGTTTTGTGATAAGCATAAGGTCAAGGCCTCGAAAGCTTGTTGATCACGATCGATGAGCTTAATATCTCTTTCAGAGAAGGTTAAGGAGTCAGTGTTCACCCTGGTCTGTTCCCCGATAGTTACCTTTGGAGTGTGTGGACCTTTCATTATAGATTCCCATTGATTATGATCCGTGTAAAAGAAAAAGCCCTTTAAGCACCGCTTCCAATCTTCAAAATTATCTCTGTTTATAAGCCTTGGTGGCCTATTTGGTGCAACACTCTCCAAATCTGAGATGGTAATATTGGTTGATGTCATTTTCAAAGTTTGGAATAGATTCGCTGAACTTCAGTAATTTCGCTAGTAGATTCACCGGTAAATTCGCTCGTAGATTCTCTGGGCAAACGGGCAGCAGTTTCGCTAGGCAAATGCTATAAAAACTTCTAGTTTCGAGCACAGTTTCGCCGAAACTAGTAGAACTTTCATTCTCAGACAAATTCGCCTGCACTTTTGCTTGAAGGCTTGACTAAGTAAAGTGAACTTTCGTTCAAACTTTGTAGATTCGCTAGAATCCATTGAAAATTCAGTAAACCACTGAAGATGGTAATTTTGCTGGAAACATAACTAGTTTCGCTGGATGCAAAACTAGTTTTGCTGGAAGAGTAAATCAACTAGTTTGAATTGAAAATCAATCTACAATCACACAAATCACTATGAATTGGTGATGGGATGATTGGGATAGCTTCCTATACTCAAACAAAGTATTTTTGAAAAGGTTTGCAAGCTAAAACAACACTCTAATGATATGAAATTCATGAAATAGGGATTTCTATCAAAAACCCTTTTAAAACCCAATCAATGACCACATTGTAGGATCTTATATGCCCAAGACACATACAAGATTGATGTGGTTAGTACGTTATGATCCAAGTCAGGTCATACCCAATAACAAGCTATACAAACACCAACAAACATTTATTTATTGATGAGATCATACAATGAATGTTTGACACCTATTTAGAAAATTGGTTTTCTAAATATTGCTTTTGTGATAGAGCAACGTTATATGGATAACTTGTTCATGAGAATTTTATTTGTTTCACTATTTAAGATTGGTTAAATAATGACATATAAAATGTGTTATGCTATAAAATTAAACTATGCTTTAATTTTATAATTCAAATGATTTGGAGAGTGTGATTTTATATAAAAAAACAAATGGGTGGGAAACCCATTTGAATACCCCACCTTCGGCCGCCCAAGGGCCTTGGGAATACCCAATTTTCTCTTGTTTCTTGCAAGAGTACATGCAACCAACACTCATACATTATTCTTGCCTAACACTCTCTCTCACACACACTAGCAAATCCTCTCTACTTGGATGCCATTTTTCGAGTTTGAAGCTGAAAATTGGGGCTGAAATTTTGGGTTTTAGAGGAGCAAGAAGAAGAGGTTCTTTTTGGTGTTGCACCCTAACAAGCAAGGTGTTTGAAGAGCTTGTGGTTATCAAGATTTGAGGTCCTCCACCTTGAAGGATTGTTGCTCAAAAACATCATCACCTTCAAAGATCTCGACCCCTTTTGAGCTGCTGAAAGGTAGTTTATGGCAGCCTCTATATGGCTGTCCATAATGCTCGTTTTATGCTTTCATAGCTTGTCTATTCACATAAAAATGATCCTTTAGAAGATGGGTTTGGTTTATGAACATGTTTATCACCTAAAGAACATGTTTTTCAGTTTTGTAATCATTTTTAAAACATATATATATCCGCTGCGTTTTTCAGAAAGTTTAAATGGTTAAACTTTGATTTTGTGTTCAAACAAACCCATCAATGGCATCAAGAGCCGATTATGTGGATAACATGCTTGTTCTTGTTCTTTAAAATCAGTTTTAAAGGATAATAATAAACTCATAATAGGCTGATTTTGGTCGATTTAGTAAACCCCATGTCTTTCAAAGTTATATCTTCATGCTTATGATTAAACTTTGAAAGATAGGAATGTCAATTGGTTGATATGTTTGGTTGTTGTTTGTTTGGACAAACAAACCCAAATTTTCAGTTTATGTTGGCTGAAAATTTAGGGTTTCATGGGGTTTATTTTGTTTAATGAATGATGTTTATGATTGTTCATATGATAGTGCATAACCTAGCTTAGACCTTGTGTTGTTTTGGTTTGGATTGAATGTATTTATTTGATTGTATTCATTCAATTGGGTTGTAAAGTTTTGTGCTTATATTTTGTCTATTTATTCATTGGGATGTAATAATAGATTAGGAGTATTTTCGTTTTACTAGAAAATATGTATTAGGATATATATTTTGTAAAAGAAGATGCTCGGGAAGGAAGCACAAGAGGAAGACACAAAAGAAAGACTTGAAGCATATGGATGCAAGTTCAAGTGGGGGTCTATGAAGACCTCAATTTTGTGTTGTATTCAACCCTTAGGAAAGACCAAATGACCACACTTGTGATGGCAAACAAGTGTGGTCACAATAGTAGCTATGGTTATGCACATTGTGGTTGTTTATGATTATGCTTGTATGATTATGATTTTATGAATGATTGTATGATATTTGGATATGATAATCAATCTTAATAAAAATGATCTTAACAAGCTAATATAAAAATGGTTCTTAATCATTAAGTGTTAATAAATGGTTATTAAAAGGATTAATGATTTCGTAATAAAATGGTTTTATTAAAAGGACCATAGGGTATATTGTATTTGAAAGCATGCAAATACAAGTACATAGAGTTTTTTAAACTAGAATTATGAAATCTATAAACATTAGAGAAACAAGTTTAACACCGTCCTTTTGCATAACACTTGAGTCATTTGGAAACTCTTAATGGGATAAAGGTCACCTAACCATTTTGAGGGAACTTGTGACTTGAGGTGGGATACCACATTTGTGGGATAAAGATCACCTAACCACCTATGTTGGAAAACTCACATGTGTGTGCAAATAAGATAACTTGATTTGAAAACCATGTTAAATGGATCACCTACAATATGGTTTCCAAATGGTGTTAATGGGATTAACATGCCGACTTTACATATGATGTTTAAAGTCGATCCCATACCTCTAGAAGTTGCAAATGGTTGCAACCGTCAATCGTTGACCACCTTATGAATTTAAATCATGGGATAAAGGTCACCTATCCACAATTTAAATATAATATTGGGTTCTAGATTTTAATATAAAAATGACCTTAAAAGGCATTAATTATTAAAATTGGCAATATCAAAAATACTAAAATAGATCTTTGTTAAATTTTGTAGATGGCCACCAATAATGACAATCATGATAATTTA